>OFHS01003257.1:0-17636 GCA_900245855.1 Calvadosia cruxmelitensis | reverse complement strand
TGATTGGCTAATAGCTATGTTTGGAAAAGTGAATCCAAACATAGGAACCATTTTTGGGAAATAAAAATTAGCAAACATGGCTACCAAAACTCCCACGTTTAAATACTAGCAGGAAAAAAACTAATGAAAAAACTAGCTGAAGACTATGGCAGTTTGCTTTTCTCTCTCTCTCTCTTAACGCCAAAACGCTCCACAAGGGAACGAGACGTGATCACCACACGCAGTTTGCTTAAACTTGCTATGTTTTCTATGTCTTGAAGAATGGGCCGCTTCCAGAGAAATCATTGGTTCAATATCAAAATCCAGATAAAATCCCTTCAGTAGCTGGCGTCATTTCACTGATGACGAACTTTCGAACGTCCCTTGGGGTCGAATCGAACGTTGAACAAAGAGAATTTCTTGAAAACAACAGGCACGGTTCTTCTTAACGCACTTCAATCAACGGCCAAGTAGCTAGACTTTCTGCTGTTGTTTACGAAGTTTTAGAAAAGGGTTACCACATGGTTTCCAAGTTTGGATTCACTTTTCCTAACACTCGGGACGCAGGGAGACACTCGGAAAGCTAAAACGCACTCGCCTGCGGCTTGTGCGTTTCTTACGCTTCACTCGTGTCTTCCTACGTCACTCGTGTTAGGAAAAGTGAATCCAAACATGGAAACCGTGTGGTAACCCTTTAGTCTGGTCTCTGGTGCGACAACATAATAGCGACAGAGCGAGCATACGGGAAGATACAACAAGGACCCCCGTTTTATCGTTGTGCCAATTGTGCCCCTGCTTTGCCCCCTTGACTTGCCCCCATTATAACTAGCTCCCAGGTCCTGTTCAGTTTCAAACTGTCATGGCGGACAAAGTCTTCTGTGTTGATCTTGACCTCGGCGAATTTTGTATGCGATATGTTCGTCGCTTACTCGCTTGTTCTGTTAATAGTATATATCGTCATCGTGTGTATATCTAGATAGATCGAAGATGTGCGAGGAATTCAATAAGTCCTTGCTTAAATCGTCTGTGGCTCAGATTTGCTTATCGATGGGTTGGCACTCCATGCAGCGCTCAACGCAGGCCATTTTGACTGATGTTCTGGAGAGATACATGAGGAAATTATCCAAAACTGCAGTCAGTTATTGTGAGAACTGTAAGTATGACACGGTTGATATTCAATATGTGTTTATTGGTAGATAACGACTGGTAGTTATCGACTTACTCTGCTGAGCTTGCTCTCTGCTGCACGACTGGAGTGCTCAGTGCTGGACCAGTGGTCCAGTGGACGGCTCCCCAATGGCAATGACCTAGGTATATGGCTCTTGTCGTCCTCCTTCAGATTGCAGAGCATAGCGTAGGCTTTTATCAAAACCTAAAAAGACAACATCAATGCTGGAAAACTGAAAGGTGCGCCACAAATGTGTAAGGAGTGCCTGAACTGAGACCGGACTTGAATTTATGCACTGCGCAGCTGAGATCTCCGCCGCGCAAATCTGGCCTGCTGGATCCGCAGCCGCGCAGATTCTGAGAATTGAGCTTAGCTGCAGACATTTTTATCATCTGAAAAACAGGCTCTGTCCATGCAATCCTTACTATAACTCTGTTATTCAAGCAGATAATTGCGGCCGGACCGCGCATTTTTGTCAAATCAACGAAAGGCCAACCGCGCGAAATATTTCGGAAAATTTTTCTCCACCACGCAAAATACAAAGATTCCAGTCTGGAACTGAGGTAATTTATAGGAGTATGGCATACCTCGCCGAGACATTGGATGCTCAGAGGTTAAAATGTTCAAGTGCAAGTGCACAAAATGCTGAACAAGATAGCCTACTGAAGTGCACACTTTAGGTGCAACAATGAACAAAATAGGGCGTAAAGTTCAGCTGAAATGTTACTTGGCAGCTGTTTGTTAGAAAGAATTTCTGTGTACACATCGAAAATGAAGAGCACCACACACTCTTTCTGCTGTACAGCCAAATCTCAAATGAGCAAAATTCTAGAACTCGACAGATCTCAGGTACACACTTGCCATACTCTGCAGTCTTGCCTGAGACAGACACACATACCGATACCTTGCTGCTCTTTCCATTTCAAATTATGTTCAAGCAACAACATAAATGAAGCGTTACAAGGGGGATTTAAACAACTCACCAATTTTCAGTTGTGATGCATTATTTGAACTAACATCTGTGTTGCTATTTGCTCAGCGAAGAGGGAGCTTATTTGCACATGTGGCCTACTCATTTGAGTATTTATTGCTTGTTGTATTCAGACAAATTAACAGCTCAGTGCTAAAGGAAGTTGCTCTCAAAACTTGCCTTGATAGAACTCTTCACTTCTTCTGGATCAAATTATCACTGCATGATTTGTAATTAAATCAAACACCAAGCAACCCATGCTGTCCTGTTTGCCGCAAAGCAACAGGGGATAAGGAAATACGACTATTCAGTTGAAATAGTATTCCGCACATAAAGAATTAACCCTTGTCCTGCTATTGACGTGTATACACGTTTTCAAAACAATTCAAAAGTAGCAACATATAACCAATCACATAGTTAGCTCCTAGCTATCAACCAATCAGCAATCAATGAAGCAACTTCAAGTCTTCATTTAACTAGTTTTATGAGCAGGACAAGAATTAACATGCGTAAATATTCTCTGCAAAGTAAATCATTAAAGATGATTATTTATCTGAAAAATCAGATTTGTTGGCAAGATTTTATTGAAAATTTCGATTTACACGAAATGACGGCACACACTCAAGTTGCCGCTCATTTCAATGATGACTTCTGGGACCTGAGAAAAGTCACCTTTCTAGACAGGTAACCTTGCTAGACAGGTTGATTTTATGGAAAGTGTCATTTTAGGGTTACGAAGAGTGGCCTTGTACACAGTTGGCTGCTCTATAGAGGTGGCCAATTATACAGGTTTGACTGTATACGTTATTCCATTTTTAGTAAACTAATATGATCCAATTATGCAATACCCCAAATACAGTTTTTTTTCTCGTTTGGATTCTGTTAATAATTATAATTGTTCTCAGTGTACCACTTTTCTTTGGTGGTTTTAGACAGTAGAACTGTGCCATCATTAGATGACATTGGACTGGCGTTTGATGAAATTGGCATCCCACTAGACGAATTGAAAGATTATGTCACTCAAGTCGATGCTGTTCCATTCTCAAAGACAGTAGGATCGTACCCTAGACAGCGATCATCTGCCGTGTCAATTGCTCTACCAAATCCCGACGAGCTTGCCTCAAGATCTGAATATTACGATGACCATTTACCAGCATTGAATAAAGTTTCTTCATTACCCACGGAGTCAGCAAATGGAGGTAAGTTTTATGGCCTAGAGCTGCTCATTCAAATGATAGAATAATCTCATTGGTGTAATATAAAATACTGTATCATCTATTCTCGTTTCTAGTTGACGACCATGCACAACTTGTTGATGATGGACCAGTTACAAGTGCAAGTGAAACCTCACTGCCCATACCACTCAAGTTGCCACTCATGAGAAAGCGCAGTGCCAACAGTCCACCATATTCCCCTGTTGAGCCAAAACGATTAAATTTAGATGCGGAGCACTATAATTCAGATCTTACGCGTCCGGATCTCAAAGTGTCTACGCCTAAAGGTCTTGCTCCAATATCTACTGCTGCTGAAGTAACTAGCAATCAACGAGTTAGTCCAGCATCTACGAAAGAAGTGAAACGTCATCCGCAAGCATTGGACATAGCCACACCGTTAGAGGAAAAGACTGCTGACAAAGTGGAAAAAACCAAGTCTTTCCACAATCGTATTTCATCTCCAAAACGTAACATCAAAGTCGCAAGCCCTGTTAAGGTTATTGCCCCTACCCCTGATCCTAGTAAATTTGCTGCTGCTTCACCGAAAGATGGCTCTCGCAAAATTCCCAAAGAACATCTCAAACTAGACTTGCCAAATGTCGGAGCACCCTCAAGTAAAACCTCGCCAAAATTGAAGAGTGCTCAGAGTAGCAAAATGTCTCCTGCTAAAAAGAAACAGGCAAGTCCAATGAAGACACCATTGAAAAAATCTCCAATAACACCACTAAAAGCGCAGACTGACCTGTCAATGAAGCTTGAAACATCTAAATTGGCTTCACCTTCAAGTGTCAAAACGCAAATTCCTGGAGATATTGCTAAGCAGCAAGTAAGTGATGTGATTGACTCGCCAAAGATTCCATTGAAAACGCTATCAAGCTTACCAGCTTCATCAGTCACTGCTTCACCAGAGACTAAGAAGACGATTCAGCGTAGTGCAGAACTGTTGAGCCCAACTGACAAGGCGAAGAAACCAAAGGATGACAAACAAAATAAAGTGAAAAAAAAGAAATCATCCAAACTTGTGCCTTCATTGAGCATAAGCAGTGTGTTATTCTCAGATCCTTTACCAAGCGTTTCTCTTACATTAAAAAAACCCAGTCCAAGTGATCCCAGTGATGTTAATAAATCACACAGTGTTTTTAAAAGTCCCTCGCCGATAAAAAGCCCTAACGTAAAATCAGAGAAAGATGCAAAAACGCAAGCTGCTGTTCCACCAAAAAAGAAGAAGAAGAAAGCAAAAGAGAGAGATAGAGAAGATGGCTCAAAGTCTTCGTCTGGAAAATCAGGAAGCCAGGTAAGTCTGACTACACCATTGACAGTTGTATGTTACCTAGATGTATGTGCGTTAAGAATGTTGTCCGACCACTTGAATGACTCAGTTATTCAGAGGTCGATTCGTTTTGACCTGAATCGATTCATGTAATTCTTCGTTTAACTTGGACACACTACAAAGAAATAGACAATAGGGATTAGCAGTTGTGTGTGTATATTACAACTGCTGGACCAGTTCGAGTCAGCAAACAGGTAACACCATGCGCATCAAGATGTTTTTCAACTTGATGGCTAACTACTGCTGCCTGGCTGGGGAAATCGACAACTCTGTGAGTTACTGAGTGTGAGTACTCTTACAGTGTACAGGTATGAGGCGAATATGCGACACTACTTTAAACACAAGGCGTTAAGGCATGCAAGACATCAAATCACAATGATCACACTACAGTGCAACCTCGTTAATATCACAACTTATGGTTTTCCATCCAACGATTGTGCTAATAAGCGGGTCGTGATATTAAGAGGGTACGAAAAGTTGATTAGAACTGGTAGAGCTTGTTTCTTAAACTGGAGTGATATTAAGCGGGTTGTGATATTAACCGAAGTGATATTAACGGATTTACACTGTACAATTACAACGTTAACATAAGGGCATGACCTGACGATTGACAATAATTGTGAAACCTGTCTATAACATCACCTCAGGGACCTGAGAAAAATGACCTTTATAGACAGGTGGCCATTCTGTCCAGGTTGATTTCTATAGAAAGTGTCCTTTTGTGTTTTTGAAGAGTGGCCTTTATATACAGGTGGCTGCTCTATAGAGGTGGTCGCTAATACATGTTTGACTGTAACTGTGCAATTACAAGATGGCAACAGCAGCCAATATGGCACCCGTTACATTATCATGCGTATATGCATATGTGGATTTGTTCTACTCGTAGTCCGAGAAGAAGACCAAGAAGGATAAATCAAAAGACATTTCCAGCAAAATCATTCCAAAATTGACGTTGAAAATGGGACTTCCAACAACAGAAGGCGAGCTCGGACCTTCGCCAAAGTTGTAAGTTCAATTCAAAATTCAAATGCTGGCCGTTGTTGCATAGGAAGTTTCAATCAAGCAATCAGTATGTTTATTTAAACTCGCATTTCACTGCCGTACACGGATAGTACATTACAGTTAACCCGAGGGGTACGTTTTATAAAAAAGTTATTATGCTATAATTTATTGTGCAACCAACTGTTGTCTTTTATCACTGGACATAGTAGCGAATATGTCTTGTAGTGTTCCAATGAAGAATACTTGTTAACGATGCAGACTTTTGACACAAAAACTAATTAGGCGAATGAGAACTGTAATATGAGAATTACATCATATATAGTGCAATTAAGTACAACTTTGTATATGCAAATACACACACACAAAGCTATCTTTATACTATGCAATCATATGATGAGTTTCTTTGCTCGATCATACTTTGTTAAAAACAATGTTGGCTGTGAAATCTGTCACGTGGAACCATTCTATTACACAGAAAGCCATCAATTATTCTCCTTAAAGCAAAATAAAGCGAGCAAAGGCACTCACAAGGGCAGTCGCTCTCTTGTTGTGTTAAGGTCTGAGAATGCGATAAAACACTGTTACTAGCCAAAAGACGATAAACAAACGGCATGTTGTCTGTATCCTTCAAATTACGGATAACTATTGAAGTGTTACTCAGTCCGTATTATAGTCTTTCTTGGTACATTTATTTGTCTGTTTGTTTCCTTGCCAACAGGATTATCAAGACCGGTTCCCCTCCAGCCCCAAAAACCCCAAAACCGCCTAGTCAGGGCACATCTACACTTGTAAGGGCGCCAACGTTGCCATCGACAACACCAAAACTGGAGAAGACTGACGATGCCTTGTCACGTGGGGTCTTCACAGAGACATTGACAACGACACTGGTATGTTGCACATTATTATCTTTTCCCAGCGTGATTCGGAAATTGCATAACTGGAAATGGGCCTTTAACAGTGACAAGAGTCTTATAGCAGTATTTTTATTGCAGAATCAAGCAAGCAGCGACTTGTACTATTGTCCGACGTGTGGTTTGCCAGACAACGGGAGTCCAATGATTGGCTGTGATACATGTGACCAGTGGTTCCATTGGTGAGTGACAGGCTGTCATTCAAGTCGTTGTTTAACTAGGAAAGTCCAATAAGTCAATCGCTTGTCTGCTTATGGGATCTTCCAGGTATGGAATCACATAAGGGAGGTCTCGTGCGATGCAATATATTGCATGCAATGTTGACCTTATGCCGCCATGAAGCATCATGATGCAGCTGTATGTGCTTCATTTACACCTGTTAAGTACTGTGCATACTAGCAAGTTGGGTAGCTTGCAGTTAGAATACGACCCATATAATTAGAGCCAAACAGCTATTTATAGATTGTATTGCATGCAACGAATTGCATGGCGTGAACCCGTCTTAAGTTACAGCGAATATAGATGGATCTACTGGACAGGGATTTAAACGAGAGTTTATGAATAATTATGTTGTTTACTGTGAATAAATTAATACCAATTAATTTTATTTCTTTATGTATTCGTGTTCTACTTTACATGTCAGACAAGGGCAAATAATGTTACCGTTAAAATATAGAATTTACAGAATGCCAAGCATCAATTAATTGAAGAGAATAAAGTAGAATATTAATTAACGAGTTAGATGCACTATTGATTATTTACAATGCCAGTAGAGCCTAAACTGGTTTAAATAGATGAAGCCTAGAGCCTTGTTCATAGACCGGGACTAAAACACAGTCCAGGGCTAAGTCTCAAGTCCCGTATACAGATTTTAGTAATTTAATCCAGACTAAATATTTAGTCTTGGTCTACGAATAAGGCCCCTGCAGAGGTCTACGGTACTTAGGTATCGTTTGAAAGTGCACTTGCTTACAGAAATCTTAAAAGTTTTCAAAGTCCAACTTTGCCATCATGTTGAAATTATTCCCTGTGATTCTCACAATGAATCTACGTTCTTTTTGTGGGGTTTAATGATATTTGCGACGTTCGTTTTGCAGGCCGTGCGTTTCCGTGTTCGTTGCGCCGAAAGATGATGAGTCGTGGTTTTGCCCAAATTGTGCGTTGAAACAAGCAAAAAAGAAGAAAAAGAAAAAAAAGAGAGACGAATGAAGTGTCGCTGTTTACCATTTTCAACCAAATAGCATTCTTTGTTGACTTATCAATCGATTTCTAGCGAAGGATAATTTATCTCATACCTTGATTCGTTAGAGCTCGAACAGTGCCAGAGATTGATCCAAAAATATATGGTTTAATTGACAGTTTGTAGGTTATTGCTTCAAAGTATTTATGGCAGGTCATAGTTTAGAGATTGTGTTCCTTCCAACAGTTTATAACTAACTTGTAGAAACAATGTAATTATTAGTATTAATTAAACTCATCAACCCAAGATGAGTAGGTTGTTGGTCAGAGCCTTGATGTGGATGCTTGGTCGGTGGGAGGAATGCGGCATGCATCGTGTGCTGCTAGCATGGGAACCCTGTCACCTGCATCAACCCACCGTCACAATGATAAGCAGTAGAGATATTACTACTAGACTCCAGTTGATAAGTTGGGTGGGTGGGAAGAAGTTGGTACGGTAGCTCAGACACCGCGCTCGTGCTTGTCTCCCTCCTATATTGTTGCTTGTCTATGGCATAGCGAGCGAACGCCTTGCGAAAGCAGATACCAGCGTGGAATGGGGAGTGCTGCTATGAGGCAACCGCATTGACACAAGACTTCCCCGTTACTAAGTACAGTACAGGGGACTGATACGTTCGAACTACGCTTGGGTGGAGTTGGACTTCGTCGAAATATTATCAGCTAAAGAACAATCCTTGAAATTGACTATCATAGCGTGATAGTGCGGTTCATTGCGCATTAAGCAAAACAATTTCCTGGCGTCTTCGCCCGAGGCAGAGGGACTGATGCGCTTCGTGCATTGCTACTCGCGTAGGAGCTGGAGACTGAGGCATATTTCAGACGGGGCTCTTGTCATGCTCCGAACTCTTTGTTGATGAATCGCTCATATATCTTGTAGACTCTGCGGCAATAATAAAACTTTGTCACAAAAAAGGAACGCATTGCTCTTCAATTAAACCTTTCCCACGTAAAATAATCATGACAATTTATTTGAGCAAATGAGTGCAAAAATGCCCGTCAAAAACGAGTGAACAACCTCAACCACAGCATCAAACTGCGTCGCTCTCAATTGAATTGAGTTCGGAGCATGACAAGAGTGCCGTCTGAACTAGGCCTGAGTGTCAATACAGTTAAACCTGTATTAGCGGCCACCTCTATAGAGCAGCCACCTGTGTATAAAGGCCACTTTTCATAAACCCAAAATGACACTTTCTTTAGAAATCAACCTGGACGGAAAGACCACCTGTCTATAAAGGTCATTCTTCTCAGGTCCCTGAGGTGACCGTTATAGACAGGTGTCACTGTAATACGGTTGACTTGTATTACTTTACTATGTAGATAATTCCAGGCTGATGCAGAATTATACTTCATCTAGATCAATACAGCAGGTTGGGTCACCCAGTTAAATTCTACTTGCAAAGTCTGGTGATATTTTCTGACAATTTTGACAGCTAAGAACAATCCTTGAAAATGACAATCATTGACAAGAGTAAGGTCAAATGCGCATCGAGCGAAATAATTTCCTATGGAGTCTTCGCCCGTAGTAGAGAATAAAGGATCAAAAGAATAGAGAAGCTATCAGTCAAAATTCTATTCGATGTCTATTTTTCTATTTCCATTTAACTTCTAATGTGCATTATACTGTAATATAGATTATATGTTTGAGTGTTCTACTGATTTAGTTCCATTGATGATTATCTGCTAGACTGAGTAAGTCATCGATTGAATTTAATACACATCTTAGCTCGCTGCAATTTCGCTTTCTTTATGATCTTCGTTTTCTAGTTGCTTTACTTTGATTTCAAGACTGACAGAAGTTCCCCAGTAAGAAATATCCTTTTGGAATGAGCCAATGAAAACGCACGAACGAGGTGGAACCCAGGCCTTGAAATAATTCTCGTCACTGCTGGCTTTCATATTGCTGACGTCAGCAGCTATAAACACGTCGTATGAACTGTTGTAGCAGATATTCACCGCATCGAGGCTGACTGCCTCGCCTTCACTGTCCTCTTCGGAGTCTGGGTAGGATGTTTGTACGATGTAGAGGCAATGGAACCACTTGTCGACTAGTTTGTGACTACGTTGAAATCGTTGTACGCGACTATGGACCATTTCATGGAGGAAAGAGTCTATTGCCGTTTCATTAGCAATTTCTATGCTGCCATGGACGGGGCTTTTGTCGCAAACACACATGTGGACGTCAACTGTGTCATCTGCGCATACCCTGTATTTACCGTATTGAGAAAGGCGTTCAAAACTGAGCAGCTCCATCTTTATTGAACGAATGTCAGCCACCGATAACGTTCTCACGTGGACACGAAAGCTGTCTTTCGATTGGTCGAATTCCGCTCCACTGTTGACATGAAAATCCATGCTGGTTACCAAGCCTTCGACTGTTGACCTTGCACGCACATTGTCAAAGTACAATGGATCCAATTGATGGCAGTGATCAATTAATTGGCCGTCGGGATTCTTTCTCCTTTGACCGTCTGTAATTCTCCAGTTCAATGTACCGACGGCGAAATCAAGGATGGCCAATTGGCTCGTATCGTTCGGTTTAGCAATGTCCCAACCGTCACACTGGCAATAATTAGGCATGGCCAATGCCACATCATCACATTGTCTGTCTTTTGATATCTCCGAAAGGAGACCCATTACCTCGCTTTGGTGGTCACCGTTCGTCACATTACGACCAGAAGTGACACCGATGATAGTATGATGAACATCTATTAGCGTACAAAGGCGTTTCTGGTTGACTCTCAACGCCTGCATGACGTCATGACCTAGTTGTCTCTTGACCCCAGCTGGCACTACCACAAACAGGGCGGGGTGATACATCTCGAAGCTTCCATCGATGAACGCGTCGGTGTATTCCGTGTAAGTGTTGCCGTGATCAGCGAACAAGATAGTCAGCGTGTTGTAGTCAGGTCGAGTGGTTTTTAACAGGAACTCTGACATGCTTGCATCCAGTGTTTGAATCCTCAGTCCAGAGCTATCGTGTCCGACGTTTAAAGCAGTGAAAGACACCTGGGGATCCCTAGGAGCCTTGTTACCATGGAATTGATGCAAATAATCTAAATAGTAATCATGCTGGAAACGATTGTTGTAGCAGACTTGGTTGTTGTCGGGTCCATTGAATGGGCTCTCGACGCCATTCGCAGACAGCAGTTTACAACTGGAGAACGTCAAACCTACAAGGGAGAGTGAAATCATTTGGTTAGCCGCCTTATAGTACTGATTCTAAACTATGCTATTGTGTGTGTCAATTTCTACTGCCAACAATCTTTCAGATCTTATACGATGCAATATATTGAATAAATTGTTGATCTTATACCATCATTAAGCATCTTGATTTAGCCTTACTTGATTAATTACCATTTACGATTGAGATTTCTCAACATGGATTCACTTGAAATTAGACGTGTCCGAAACGATCTGACGATGATGTATAAGATATGCAATAATTTAGTTGATTTTGAGATGGATTATTTTTGTAAATATGATACTAACAAATATTCTATGCGTGGACACTCACTGAAGGTAAAGACCAATTCGATCTGCAAATTGAATTCAGTGAAAAACCAATTTTTAAATCGTGTCGTCCCATGGTGGAATTTGCTGCCAGAAGTCCTCGTCACTTCAAAGTCAATCCATCAATTCAAATCTGGCTTAAAAGCTATGGATCTGTCATGTAACTGTCTATTGTATTAGAACTGTTCATTGTATAACATATGTACCTATATTGCTGAATACATGCAATAATGGAAATATGTAAGCGGGGGTAAATCCCTCCTTTATTTTCCTGTCCCATCTGGACAAATAAACATACATACATACTAAGTACTGTGCTAGCATCTTCGATGACGTGCAATGAGAGTAGGACCAATACGTAAATCCAATTATCTACTGCAATATATATTGTCTTACATGTAGTACATTCCATGATTTAAAGATGTCTTTAGACGATGGTCTTCAATAGAGCTAATCTTGCATTAATTACTTTTAATTCTACTGCATGTCCCATACCGTACTTTTGTATCTATTTACTTATTCATTTATTAATTGAGTACTTCACGTGGCATATTCTTTACTTTAATTCCTTTTACATATATTTTAGATATTGTCTTTTAAATATTCATTTAAATTGCTGTAAGGTTGAAACAAATATATGTCCTTTTGTATCTACTATTGGAAACTGCATGGTTTTCAAAATAAATACATAACATCATTAATACTGTAATGTATGTTACCTGTAGAGTAAATGTGACTGTCCTTAATGGCTTGTTGAAAATCTCCCCATTCGTCAAAGCCCCCTAAATCTGAACGCAGGCCCCACGCTGATTCCCAGCACAAATCATCTTGGGTCAAAGTGCGATAGCCATTGGCCTTCATCTTTCCATAGAAGTGTGATGCATTAACAGGAGCCATTTCTTTGTCGTCTATGCTCAAGGAGGCTGGGAACAATGTGCCAGTGTACAATGCATGCAAATTCTCCGCAGTATGACCATAGACTGATTGGAACATTTCAAAATCCAAGATTTCCGCATCCCCATCAGGGTTTTTATTGATACTGTTCATTGCGTCAATTGTGATTGGTAGAGAACGATAAAAATGCGACCTTGATACTGAATCTATTAAAATCAAGGAAACGTCAAAGTTGAATGGCTTGTGATCAGAAGCTGGGACGTCTGCCTTTTCTTTTTGAGGCATTTGTAAAGGAAAGGTAAGAAGTTGCGACAACTTACTTGACTTCTTAGAATCACTGAGGCAATCTAGGAAAGCGTAGCCGTAGCCATTTTTAATAGATTGGGAAACAATCTCTGATAAATTGTCTTGCAGGTCTTTGCTATTATTGTAGGCTCCGGCCACTTTTGTTCCCCCTGTCCCGGGATCTGTGATCAAAACTTGTACGATGTTGGAGTCCTCTTCATTCCCACACTGTAGAAGATCACAAGTGAATTCGATCGCAGCTTCCGCTATTCCTTTGTCGTTCTCTACGCAAATCTCAACGCGCTGATTATTCGAGAGACACGCCCCTTTGATCAAATCGTCTGGAGAGTACTTCGCTCTCGTGAACTGACACGCCACTTGCAAGGGTCGATGAGGACGGCATTTGACGCCTTCCCAGGCATTCTCAACAACATGTTTCGATTGTAGCTGATGCACAGGGCAAGGTGGAGACTGCATGGGTGATGTAGTGATTTCAGGGATGGTTTGAACATCAGCGGTAGTATCCTTCGAAGCATCAGTCTTGGTTGAAATCGGCTCGATGGCAGCTGCCTCTGTACGAGCCTCCTTATTCGTGTCTGTCTCAGTAGTAGCTTCCTTTGAGCCATCTATCTCGGTGACACTAACTTTGGTAGTCATGTCGGTGGTATCTACTTCCGTGGCATCTTCCTTGATGGAATCTACTTCCGTGACACTAGCTTCGGCAGTTTTCAATTCAGTGGACTCCGCTTTAGTGATCTTTGCTTCTTTAACATCAATCTTTGTTGCATCTGCTTCCATGGTAGCTTTCATGGAGGTGACTCTTATGGTGGCATCTACTTCCGTGACACTAGCTTCTGTAGTCTTTAACTCAATGGAATCCGCTTCGGTGGCCTCTGCTTCGGTGACATCTACTTCCGTGACACTAGCTTCTGTAGTCTTCAACTCAGTTGACTTCGCTATGGTGGTCTCTGCTTCGGTGACATCAATTATTACTTCATTTGCTTCCGTGGTATCTTCCTTGGTGACATCTGCCTCGGTGTGGTCAGTCTCGGAGGTGGAAGTCTGACTACCACGTTTCTCCGGTTCAGTGTTGCTTTCAGCCTCTTCCTCGCTTCCGTGTGACTCCATATCGCTTGTCCTTTGCTCTGACGTCATATTGTCCTCGCTTGTTATATCCGCAGTAGTAATGCCTAGCTTAGATTGAGTAATTTCTCCAGTACTTTGTGTTATTATAATTTCGGGGATTTCACTCGCCTCGTGGGTCTGTTTGTGGTTACCAACGGGCAGTTCAGTGATGTGGATGTGTTCTTTAGGAGATGGTCCTGTGGGTTCTGTTCCTGGCGGAATAATCTTCCGTGTCCCACCGTCAGTTTTGGTCTGCAGTGAAGCGGTCTGTTGCGCATCAGAGTTTAAGCTTGGCATTAAAGACTCCGTGTTGGCAATCCCTTTCTTCGTTGACTGCATGGTGGATATTCCCTGGCTTATGACTGATCCTTCGCGAGGAAAGTCGCTACGATCAGAAGCACTCGTTTCAATGCCAGTTGGGACTCGTAATTCGTTGCTAAAGCTTTCTGTTACTATCCGCTGTGGATCAAAACTGCTTTCTTTGCCGTCATCATTCAACTGTGTATTTGCACCTTGTTTGGCGAACTGCAATTTGAAAACAGTGTGGCTTTGATTGTGCCACCGTCTCCAGTTTATATCCCAGGTCATCTTCACTTCAAAGTACAATCCAAGACAAATCAATGCTAATAACAAGAAAAGCCATATCGCCAACCTGCGCCAACATGCATTCAACAAGCCAGATTTAGAACGACGAACATGTTTCTTGGCGAAACGCAACTGTTTGAAGATCATTTTCAAGAGATCGTAGACGAGCAAGCGAATGATTCCTTCGGCTTTCTGTTACGAGGAAATGAAATTCTGTCCTGGATTCAACATAGCTCAGCCTATTGTTATCTAGTATGAGATTAATGGGTGATCTTTTGTTCGTTTAATGCAAATGAATCGATTTGAGAGCACTCGAGGACGCCACAGAAATTGACATTGTTGTGCCATCAAAACTATACTTGGAAATTAGCAAGTAGTGATCCCATTTGAGGGTACATCTGAATCGAGAAACAGGACAACTGCTCCCGAGGTGTTGAGATTTGTTTCAAGACAATACAATACGAAATAGACCATTCTTTGAATTCGACCCTTTAGGAAAGTGCAGGCTAGTCTTGTAACCGGGCGCTGGTTACCGTCCTCGCGGAGCGATTCGATGAACGCGACTTTGTAGGGCACAATTTGTTATCAACACGGTTGGAATTTCTTCACAACTCGAAAAAAATGAGCCAATGTTTTGCAATAAAGCGTTTGATATTGCTTCATTATTTTGAGGAGAATGTCGTCTATTGTGTATTAACGACACGCTTGATCACTTCGTTTCCCCCGTCGACTGTTCAAAATATACAACCAATATAACCGGTACTATTTCGCTAGCATTGCAAAATAAATCCAGCTTCAAGGATGCGTTCCTTGAAATCGAAAACACGTCCCTGAGAGCCCTGTCCTTCGATCCTACAGTTGTTAATGAGCTCTCTATTCCAACCACTTTTGATACAGTCAAACCTGTATTAGCAGCCGCCTCTATAGAGCAGCCACCTGTGTATAAAGGTCACTGTTCAAAACGCCCAAATTGAAACTTTCTATAGAAATCAACCTGGACAAAAAGCCACGTGTCTATAAAGGTCATTTTCATCAGGTCCTAAAGGTGACACTTATAGACAAGTTTCATCGGAATTCCACAGAATTTTGTCCCTGTTATCGAGCGCAGAATCTGTCACAATTAATTTCAGAACATGGGAAGGACATCAAAATACAGTAGGTCTAACGTACGAATGTCCATCAGCAATTATCCATCATATATCACAATATTTTCAACAGCATCATCGCCAGCAACTGACATATCTACCTATCTATAATACAAAATAAATCTAATATAAACCTGGATCCTTTGTTTCGTAAAATACAAATTTGTACTCGCTCGATATTTTTAGCATTAATCACGTCCTGTGATGTTCCTTAATTGTAAATTTTAATTCAGCTGACGAAGGCCAATAACGAATATCTCTTACGAGTGTTCCGATGTATACGACGGAATTTGCCAAAACAGCGGCTTCCTTGAAAGTAGTCAATGAACTGAATTTCATGTTCTTCGTCTCAATGAACATGCTAAGGACGAACGTTCGATTGCTGCACATGTTGACGGCACTGAGGCTGGAGGCATGGACCGAGTCCTGTTCGCTGACGTCAGGATACGATGTCTTGATCACAGATAGACACCCATACCACGTCTTCATCACGTGCCGGAAGCCATCAAACAACAGGAAACTGTTGAAGACACTGCCATTGAGGAAGTTGTGATAAGCAAGCTGACTATCCACAGACGTATTTGGCGCAATCTCAATGATGTCACACACACAAAGGCGCACGTTGACGTTATGATCTGCGCATGCTCTGTATACGCCAAAGCGAGAGATCCGATCGTAGCTGACAAGCTTAAAGTCGCGTGATGGATTGCTTATGTCAACCACCGATTGGACGTTGACTCGAAAAGTGTCCTGCTGCTGTCCGGAATTGAGGCCGCTACGCATGTGGATGTCAAGGGTCGTTACCAAACCACTTTGAGTTGAGCTTGCTCTTTCTCGGACATTGTCAAAGGAGACAGCCTCGATCGGGTGACATCTCATCGTCGGCGTGGATCCATTGCGCTCAGCTTTGAGCCTCGCTGTCATAAGCTTGTTGTTCAATTTACCAACGGCGAACTCGACAATTCCAATCTGTTGTGTGTCATTTGCCCTCGCCATGTCCCATCCTTCACATTGGCAATAATTTGGATACGCAAGCTCAATGTTGTCACATGTTCTATCTTTCGACAGCTCTCGTGCCAGACCCCTGACCTCGGTTTTATCACCTTGAGACCTAACTGAGGCGGACGTGAGATATTTTACAGTGTGATGTACGTCAATCAGAGTGAAAAGTCGTTTCCGGTTAACTCTCAGCGCATTCATGACGTCATGACCTAGTTGTTTCTTGACACCAGCTGGCACCACCACAAACAGGGCGGGGTGATACATCTCGAAGCTTCCATCGATATACGCGTCCGTGTATTCCGTGTAAGTGTTGCCGTGATCAGCGAACAAGATTGTCAGCGTGTTATAGTCAGGTCGAGTGATTTGACCGAAGAACGAGGCTAGATTGCGATCGAACGTTTGAATTCGGAGGCCGTAAGGATCATGACCGACGTTCGTAGCAGAATAAGAGACTAGAGGTGAGTCACGTGAAGGATTGCCATGGAAACCATAGACATACTCCAAGATATACTCGTGAAGAAATTTGCCGTTGTGACATAGCTGATGCGTGTCGGGTCCGTTGAATGGCGTCTCTAGGCCGTTGTCAGCCAGCAGCTTGCAGCTGGAGAATGTCATACCTGAAAAGAAAGCATCACATATCAGTGTCAAGAATGTAAAATTAGAGTTTTCTACTGTGCAGTTTGTTGCAACGGGTTGAGGTACCCCAATCGCCAGACCGAGTGCTTCACGAAGTGAGTTCCAACTGGACACAATGTGATTTCAGTCAACCAAGCCGAAGGTCCAAAGTACAGTCAAACATGTATTAGCGGCCACCTCTATAAAGCATCTACCTGTGTATCAAGGCCACTCTTCGTAACCCGGCCAACATGACACTTTCTATAGAAATCAACCTGAACAGAAAGGCCACCTGTCTATAAAGGTCATTTTTCTTGGGTCCCAGAGGTGGTTGTTGTAGACCAGTTCCACTGGATAGGCATCGATTCATTAATCATCTAAATTCGATATGGATCATTTAATCAACAACTGTAGCGGTGTTACATCAGTAAGCCTTTCTGTTTCAATCTAATCTGCTTTTTATGCTGGACTAAACCATAATTAAAGCTAACTATTGTCGCTTGTAACTCGATCTCGTCCTCTTCCGTCGCATTTGTTGTCTCGCCTGGTCACAAGCATAGCCTTTGGCTGAAATATGGACGCGTGAATCATTAAATCCTCTTTTCCTGTCTACGGGGCCAAGAGCAATACAAATAAACTACGATTTCCATGTGCTCGTGCCT
>OFHS01003256.1:0-17639 GCA_900245855.1 Calvadosia cruxmelitensis | reverse complement strand
AATAGTAGTAGTAATGCAATACTGTAATTGAAATGAACTTGCAAGTAACTAGATAAATAAATAAGTTTAAATTATAAAGATAGTGTCAATCGCTGATTGGTGGACACTAGTTCCCATTGCTTTAGTTTTGATATTTAACTTCGTGGCTTTAGTTAATTCGCCACTTGTTCAGTACCTTGTTCTCTTGTTCTCGTATTTGTCCTTTTCCATGTGTCTTTGGACATGTTTTAGGATCTTTATGTATGTTTAATGCTATTTTGTGTAAATATTCCTCCTGTTGTTAGCTCTACGTATGTCTCTTGCCTCGTTCTTGTGTTTGAACAAGTCAGTCGTAACACAAAGTTCCTACTTGGAAGTCAATTCGTAGCGGCATTCAAGCTCTGGTACTTCAACCAAGTACAATCTGATTTCATTAGCTTTGGAGTACTAGAGTACCTGGAATTTTAAAAGATAATAAAATATTATAACATAATCCTAAATAATAGTTAACTAATCAAATTTAAGAAAACTAATAAAAACTGTGTAAGTGGGTAGTCCACGTTCCCAACTATATCTATTACACAAATTAAAAAGTAAATTTGTACTGTATTGTTTTCCCTTTGGGTATGTCTGAGAGACTCTGAGTGCTGATGTAAATGCTTGATGATCGCAAGGCAGTATGTTATCAAAATGTTCACGCGACAAGAAAAGAAAAGCACACACGAAAAGTAATCAATATTTTGGCCTATTTCATATATTCACAGGCTGCCATAGTAACCATGAATCAAAATGTGTGCAACTCACACCTGTAACACAAAAGGTTTTGATAAATACACGTAAAATTTTGTTTAAGACACGCAAGATAATGTTGCTTGGCTGTGTTTTGGCTTTATGTTAATGCTGTGTACAGCCATTACTTGCCAAATTCACATTATTATTGTGTAACCTTGTATTTAATTTTCTGATTACATCATCTCTGTTGTGAACAAAATTGAACAAACAAACAAACAAGATTTTGCAGAAGTCATGCAAGGTTGACGCATTAGCACGCAAGATTGCGTTCAGTGATGTGCAAGATTTTGTGGCTTGCAAGAGCCAGTTGCGGCTTGCGGATTTGCTACAAGGCTGCAAATGGCTCTTCGCCAAGAACCTTGAGCCTTCTGATCATCATATGGCACCTTGTCTGACACCACAAACATACACACCTCCCAGTTCTACAGAAGCCAGGGACACAATACCACAAACATGTCAAGTATTTACTACGGCATGTAATGTTTACAATAAAACAATGACGACACTGCCCACTCGATCAATGTTATTTCCATACTGAAAATGTAACAGTGAGTGGGTGTGTTATGTAATCCTCTACTGCAAATGAGACTAGTACAGTGAAACCTGTCTATAACGGTCACCTGTAAGAACTGAGAAAAATGACCTTTATAGACAGGTGACCTTTCTGCCCAGGTTGATTTCTATAGAAAGTATCCTTATGGGGTTACGAAGAGTGACCTTTATACACAGGTGGCTGCTCTATAGAGGTGGCCGGGGATACAGGTTAGACTGTAGTGTATTTCTATGATAATATGCAACAGCGTCAATCATATCTCACTGTTGTTGCAGGTCATTACATTGGAAACATTATTAAATTCTGGCGTCAAGTTTAAAGTAGGAGCTGTCTCACAAGAGCCAAGCTCCAGCAAGCCAACAGATAAGTCGACGCACATTGCTTTTGGGAAGCGTGTCAATATTCCACATCATGTCAAGCGGCAGCAAAGTGTATCCAAAGATGACAGTGTGAAAGATGTTTCTGCTACACAAGTTCAGAGTGAAGAATTGCAAGAGAACGGGGAGAAACAGGATCACACCAAGGATATAATTGATGTCCAGGCTCATGTGCCACATCCACCATCAGAACCTTTGTCAAGGGAAGGGTCAGCATCTAGTTCTTCTGGACGTAGGCCAATTAGAAGGATATCTGGACAAAAGAATGTAGCAGCAACAGACATTACAACCCATTCTGCTGTCAGTGATGGGTCTTATGATGCTTCTTTGGAAAACGATGTATTCTCTGCCGTTGACAATATTTCTCCAAGCATTGCAACAGAACTCCCTGTCTTCAAACGTAATGCACGATACGAAAAAGACTCAAATAATAATAAACTCCAAAATTCGAGTTCAGGATACTCTTCTATAAAGAGCAATGATTACAGTCATGAATTTGATGAACCGATGATCCCCAACTTAAATGACGATGATCTGATCAAGGGAAAAGAAATTCTTGCGAAAAAAAATTCCGAGAGCAACGCTGATATTACTGCTCTGTTGTCGCCAGGGTTACAGATGGGCGATGATCATGTTGAAGAAGAGTACTTTAAAATGAGGAATAATAGTCGATCGGAACCAACACGTGAAAATATTCGTGTTGAACCAGTCGTGGCACAACTGAGTGGACGAAGTAGCGCTTCCTCAAAGATGAGTGGCAGCGAGGGCAGCGATGGCTTGTTTTTGTTTTCATCTCAACCCCGGTCGGTTGGAAGATCTTCACGAAGCAGGAGATTATCTGGTAGCAATGGGAAGTCACAACGAATCAGTAGGACGTTGCATGTGCCTCCTAAAAAGGAGAAGAAGCAGATTCACAGGTCCAATAATGATGATTTTCATGGTGAGTCATCTGACAGTGACACTGAACTCCGTAAGGTCAACGTCGATCGACCCAAATCTGGAATCCGGATGAAACAACATGAGAAGCTACGACAGAGCATCCAGACAAGCATGTTGAGAGAAGTATGTCCACACTGTTTAGGCCTATTGTGTTTTCATATGAATTGAGTGACATTATTTCTAGTTCGACCTTTTTACAATACTGCTCAGTCAAGTGTTTTTGACATTCTGCTTATATAGAAGTATTTCTCCATCCCCTTCGTAGCAGAGGAGTGCAAACGTTTTGAAAATCCGAGTCCAACTTCTAACCAAGTCCCAAAATCTTGAATCCGACTGCAAATCCAACTTGGTTTCAGATCGTGACTTTGAATCTGGTTCAAAACCCAAAGTCTTGAAATTGAGCAAAACAGTTTCCAAATTAAGTAGAACTCGCTTACCGTATTTGGGCCCGTATAAGTTAAGCACCTCAATTTATACGCATGCATGCAGAGGTGAGAATTTATAGAATAGAGGCTAACAAAACAAAGCTTTTCACTCGTATAGCTAACAACCCATTTCCAGACAAATATGTAAGACTTGCAAAGTGCAACTTATATGCACAGGAATATCCCGCCCTGCATGATATAAAGTGATTTTCTTTGTTTTAATGTAGCATCATAAACATTTAATTGCTTGCAACAGAGAAGAATCAGCAACGTTTGATGGACATTCCTTAATAGCGTTATCAATATGTGAGTTTGTACGGTGACTAACAAGTAGAATAATTGGCTCTCTGTGGTATTATGTTATGTTTTGCAAGATAGGGTATTAAGTGAGATGGGATATTAAACGAGTTTGACTTCACCTCTGTTCCTTACACCATGTCAAAAGGTACATCTGTCCAAAGAGACTTCTTGCGGAGGATTCAATAAAATTAAATGTTTGAAGCTTTGATGTTGTAATTGTCCTTCAGGGATGAGAACGAGTGCTCTGCGCTGCCCTTAATTCTTTATTGATGTTTGTTCATTAATTTCTTTCAGATTGAAGCGCCAAAGCAGTCTGGTTACAATCACAACAAATACCAATCAGTTGATTCTGATAGTATGTCATGGATGTATGATTCAGACTCCAGCACAGACACAACTCATTCTACATTTGAAGATGAGAGTCCAGAGCAGAAGAGCAAAGCGCCAAAGCTGTCTAATGAAGCCAATGATACTCAAGATTGTGTTACAGCTGTGCCACATCATACTACAAATGGCAACAGTTCAGCATCAGAAGATGAACTGTCAACTGCCAGTGATGACACATCATGGAAAGCACCCCCGTTGAATATTCACAATTATCGTTATCAAAAAGAAATGAATGGCCTGCAAATGACATTGGATCTAAGCGAGACCTTGCCTATGACTCCATTTACAGCCGAAGAGCCAAGGTATGTCAATTTTCATCATGGTCACAAGTGATGATGATTGTGATGAGTTTGCAATAATTGCGATGTTGTAGGATAAGTAGTTGTAGATGTGTAGATCGAAGACATAGGCAAGTGGATGTAGTTGGATATATAATTATGGCAGATACGACGGAGGGTAGCCAGCCCGTCCGAAGGCTCGAGAGTACAGATTGTAAGAGAGTTGACATTACGAAATACAAGACATTTATAGCGACTGACGGAGGGCGCTGATTGGCGGTCTGAGTTGTGACGTAAATGCTTGATGAGACCGCCACAATGTTGTACAGTTTCCATTTGATCAGAATTAAAGCCTGTTCCCTGCCTCTTTTCTTGTGATGTAGCGGTTTTCTGGTTGGCTCTTGGAGCTGAGATGTAATGTATCTGTCTTGTTTCCTTGGTAATTTTCCTTGTGGCATTTATCTTGATCAATCGCGGAGTCACTTGTGCAATGGTTTTACGTTTTGTAAGATCATCATTCAGAGGACAGAAGGGAGAGAGACATCAAGAACACTGCGAGCAACTGCCTCGTTCAACGACTATGCTATCACTAAATATCTTTCATAACAACACCGGAACAACACACAAATCACACCTTACAGGAAACATCATTGTCGCAGCGGATGACAAACAACACGCACATTAATGGACGACATTACACATTTAAATACTAATATACTATGGCTTCTTTAACATAGATAGTCGCTTAGCAGTGATGAAACATATGACCTTAGAAAGGCTACTGGAAGATAGTATCTTAACTGATATAGGTGATCTCTAAATACAGGTGTAGTCTCTAGATACAGGTGTAGTCTCTAGATACAGGTGTGGACTCTTAAGGCAAGTGTGGTCTCAAAATACAGGTGCAGTCTCTAAAGACAGGTGATCTTTTAAGACGGATGGTCACTTGAGACAGTTGGTCAATGAAGACAGATTCTTACTGATGACAGGTGGTCTCTTAAGACAGGTAGTCTCTTTGGACAGGTGGTCACTTACGACAGGTGGTCAATGAAGACAGGTGATTACTGAAGACAAGTGGTCTCTTAAGATGATTGGTCACTGTTGTATGTGCTATAATTACGAGCTAGCCTCCATTCCATGTCTGTCTCGTTATGATATCTGTCTTATGTAAGTGCGTAGTAATGTTGATTCAGAGGTGCTAAATTACCGTCGTCATAACCTGATGTGTATTTGTCTACATTATATATCCTATAGTTGAGAACCTACATCTTCTTATTGTCTCTTTATTTGATTATGTTATAAGAACATAACAGTCACTGAAGACAGGTGGTCAATGACGACAGGTAATCACTAGGAGATGTTGGACTGTAATTTGTTTTATATTATTATATCCTTAGCAATTTCCGTGATTCGTTGGAGAGTGACAGTGGTGTCCCTAAGCAAGAGCCAACAGGTAAGTGTGTTGCATTTATTGAAGGATCATAACACTTTTCCTTGATACAGTTTACATGTAGACACTCGAACTATGCACTGTCTTCAGGCCCATTGACGATGCTGTCTGATTTGTCCATAAAGGCAAATTATTGACAACAAGGCCAGTACAGGAATGGAACTTCAACCGCTAAATAGTATTACAAGAGAGGTGTGATCTGGTCAGATGGGATGTGGGCTCCTGATAAGTAATGGACATTACGTTGATTTCATGTAGAAAAATCATTTCAACATTGGCAAGTTGGCTTCAATTCGTTGAAATACAAGCATAGCTTCATAGTTTTCTAAGCCAGATAGTAGCCTCGTTTTAGTTAATAGCAAAATAATTGATTACAATGCTTTCCTGTTGTTCCAGTCGATTTGAAAATTGCAAGACGTTCATCGAAAGAAGAGCTACTCGATCTGCTATATGACCCCGTGTTCAAGTGCTACTTTGATCCTGTATCGAGAAAGTATTACGAGCTGATTTAAGTTGACCTTATAGCAATCATCGCTGCCGGTCGGTGATGAACATAACTACAAATAAACGACAATTTCTGCGTCGTGGAAGAAGCCATTGTTCTTGATGACTTGGCTATGCTGCGATGTACTATTCAATGATCTGATAGCTAGTTGTTGTTGTTTATCGACAGACAAAGCCATGTTGCTTGTTTGTGCCATTTGATGGCTGTTGTTGTATGTAGACTCGATTGTTTGTTGTCTAACAACGAAATGTTTGTGAAAAGCATTGGGTTACAGGAATTGTTTGTGGGATAAAGCCCTACTTTTGGGTAGAATCACGTATCTTGTGTAGAGCACTTCGATAATGTATTCACATTTGTAAATTTGAGATTTGTTCATGAGACATGTATGTGTGTGATGCTGTTCATAGATGACCGAATATATTAAATAAAAGTTTGTACAGTGTATAATGTATATATGGAGTGTAAATACATCAACTATGAATTTGTATCAAATCAGTTGATTAACAAGTGTTTTGCAGCACACGTTGTGAGTTGTGACCATCTTTTCCATTCTGCAGTTTATGCGTTGGTCTCTATAAATTTTTGGATGAATCGATTTGAATCATTTCACAGTGACTAGGATTGTAGTAGCTTATTGCTACTTGAACAATTTGTTACCGTTAGCAGCATTGCAAGCCTGCTCTTCTGATGTGAGGGTATTTTCGGCAAGCATAGTATTTAAGGCTGTAGCCGGTCTGGGTCAAGTTTTCTCCAGCTGAATGACGTGTCTGTGACCTTTCTTTCTGATTTACAAGCTCATTCGGCATCATCCGCTTAAGTCCCACTCAATTTTTGTTGGTTGAACTCTGGCCAAAATGAAATATTTAACATGTCGTTGTTTTTCTAATATCTTTCTGAAACTTAAGTTCTTATGATCATGTAAATAACCTAATGTAGAACATTAATGTCGACTTCTGAAAACCACAGGCCAGTATCACCCAGTATGTGCTTGTGGCCCTCACTGTTTGAAATTTATGTGCGCTAAAAATAAGTTGTAAATATGTTATAACAGTTGGTTTGCTATGAGATTGAATTTCTAAGGACCAATTGAAGAAGAGCCCGGTTATGGTGAATGATTCTGGCTCGGCGTGTTTGGTCTGATAAAGCGGCTGGTGCAATGTAGCAAATTTTGTAAATTGAAATATTCTCCAGAGGGATTTGACCCTGAAGATGATTTTCCAGCTCAACCGCTAACAGCCCTTGGGGCATTGATGTTTTGTAAATCACAGATGTGGGGGGACGGATATAAAGTGGAGAATATGAAGGGAGCGAAGCCCCGCCCCTCCCTGATTGGCTCTTGATAGAGGGAACCAGGACACGCTCCCCCAGGGAAATTTTTGTGCAATATTCACCCTTCAAAAACGCCTGAGTGAATTTCTATAGTGATATGCAGGGGTGCACGGAGTGTAACTTATTGTAGATTTCACGAGGTTGATTTACAAATCCATTGTTTGCCCATAAATCCAGTTCGACTCCAGTCATATTTCTGCGAACTGAACTCAAAAACAAATCATTTGAAGAAAAGCGGCTTGCTGTAGGGTCGCTATTTCAATTTTGTACAAGCAATATTTGAAAAGGTCTTGTTTGTTATAATCAGGGAATAGGTGCAAAAGGACTTTTCGTCGTTTGTACTAAATATGCTTACAAGATTTTAAGAAGTGAGGGGACGGCGTTCCCCCGAAACAAAATAGTGGGCGGACGGCGTTCCCCCTCCAAATCATCACTGCCTTGGGGCATATGGGTCTACGGTGCAATGCAATTCTTATATTGAGCAAACAAATATCAAAACAACAATCAAAGTGTAATAGTATTTTCCAACCCGCTACTTTTTCACATCTCACAAATATTGCAAATACAATGCTCACCATTGGCAGACAAAAACATCTGCATTCATTACTGTTACTTATCATGCTCATAAACAAACATAATTATCAATAATTAATTAATTGCAATTTCATAGTCTGCATATAATATATAAATTGCACGTTGAAGAGGTGGTATACAAGCTCTTCTATATGAGCGATTCGTTGATAACGTTTATAGCACGGCTGCATAAAGTCAAGCCTTGATAATAGACTTAGTGAAGTTTCTTCTGTGTTAAATCGGCCAACAAGACTTTATTGTTGAACGTCGAAAGTGCCAAAAATAACTGGGACACGTAATATGGGGTCATGATGAGAACACGAGATGCAGGAACTTCAGTGCAGAACTTGTCAACGCCGATGAGGAAGTCAGAGGTCATGAACAAGGTCACACCAATGCATGCACAGAGCTTGGTCCAAGGCCAAGTGTTGTCGAGGATTTCGATTTGTGCGTATGCTCGCCAGGCCATGAGGTTGATAATCAGCATGTATAAGGGAACCGCCGTCGCCATGATACCCGTCAGACCGGGATAGTATAGGTATAATGTCACACCATATACACATACGAATGGTATGCCTTTCCACCAGTTGTACGGTTCGCCAAAGCCAAAAGCACACAAGTATGCCACGTGAGCGATGCCAAATGCCACCATACCAGTGATGAAATGTGATTCATGCCAAATCAGACATGCATCGCCGATGCAAGAGAATATTAAACCCATGAGAATTCGGCGATTGTAGTCATGCTCCTTCCTGAGGCTGACACCTTGCATGATGACGAACAATGACAGGCAGATGATTGGTAGGCATTTTAGCAAGGCACCAAAGACAGAAGGCACCTCATGGGGAATCCAGGCCACAAAATACACAACTACTGTCTTGACGAATGGCACCAATTTGGGAGCAACACTTTTGAACTAAAAATAAACAAACACATAAAAGTAATTATTAACAATAACAAAAGGAAAACACGTGATGTACTTATATGTACAAGTGAGTTGTTTGATAGGCAAATCAGTTATACAAAAACATTCATATGCTTGCGAAAATGTTCTGGATATAAGCATCTTTCACTGTATAAGAAACGCCGGAATGAGTGACTGTCTGACTGAGTGACCGAGCAGCTACAAGTTAACCTGATGTTCTTTCTGACAATAGCTTCAGAAGAGGAGAAGCGGTAGCTTTTGACTGCGCTGCACAAGACATGGTCACAAAGGTGTGATATCCACATGGCATTACCAACTGCTACAAGTCTCACGCAAATAAGTGCTAAGGACGCACACTGGTCAACAATGAACGAATGTTTGAATAAATGATGACGACGCGAGCGTGGAACGCATTGTCAGGCAAATGAGGAACAAGATTGTAAACAAAGAAGTCAGGAATTGGCCCACAAAAGCAATGGCTGAAAATAAGATCTAACGTCGAGCAATTCACTATCAATAATTAACAATAATGGAATCTGATCGAGATTGAAGACAGGAAGAGCATGCCGCTACGGCCTACCAACAGGTCAGCGAAAGAGAATATCGGCCACCCGAAAGTAATCTGATCTAGATGAGAATGCCATAGACATGTGCCTCCCAAAGGCTTTATAAACCATGAAAACCACAGAATGGTTAACACAAGCTACTTACATATTCATTTCAGTTCATAAACACGAACGCGTTACCAGCAACTATATTGACTAGCAGCAACTATATCGACAGCTTTGCTATGGGGGATCCCCTCTTCAAAACACAACAAATTGAACGAATTCAAGCATCCTGAACTTACGATTTGTACAGGATCGGCTTTGATGAATGGAGCAGCTTCCATGCTGGCCAGGAATCACTTTCTTCAAGGAAAGGACGTAGGAAAAGGAGCGACTCAATGACCTTCAAAACACGTTGTTGTGAACGCCGGCTGAAATGTAAGGGAATCGCAGTTTTGTGTTGATTTACAAACTACGACACAAGAATTGGCCAGCGGTTATGGAAGTCACGTGCTAATGACGTCATCGTAAGTAAATTCATTTGTTTCCAATCTACTTTGTTGCCATTGGTATAATAATATTATGAGGCGTGCAGATAAAGTGATGGTGCTACGAAACGCCTACGAGAAAAATTATATTTATATTTTAGCGTCTTCTGTTTGTCGTCTCTGTCGGGGGAGCAACAATGCGTATGTCGAAATAGTAAACAAGTACCGGAAATTTGAAAGAGCCTGGTGCACGGCTGGAAAAGGTCGCGTGAGGTGGCGTGAGGTCGTATGACGCCAAGTAAATTTGAATTTCTCCATTGAAAATTTGAACTTTGTAAGCAGTCTTACCAGAAAACCTGCCTTGAAATACACGAAATCGAAATACGATGATTAACGCAAACTAATAACGGCAAAGGCCATTAAGGCCAGATTACAGACACTTCGATGACTTCGGGGTCTCCAAGCTGAAGTTCCAAAAAATTAAAAGACGAATCTACAACCCATTGTCTCATCATTTCAAGGATTTCTTNTTGGATCAGAAGCCCAGATGGAAGCACAAACCACAAACAAATTCTCACTAAAAATGACATCCTACCTTTGCAGCCTTGAAACTCACGAATAAAACCAGGCCGATAAGGGGCAATCCTAAGACCAGCTCACTGAGCTCAGATACACGTGAACTGTACGCGTGAGCGTGTCCTTAGGAAAAGAGCGGATGAGGGAAATCTCAGAACACAAAAGGGCGAAAAATATGACACTCTTGTGTTGTTGCCAGGTAACAATCATCTTCATTGCCTCTTTTGCACATAATCTATGTCTCCGTACGAGGCTTTTTAATCAAGATGGCGCCCGACATGTGTTGCCTTGTTGTGTCTTCTAGAACCGAGTAGGCCTACTGACATGATGTGTGAGGGCGAATTCGCTTGTTAATTTCTTATTATACTGCAGCATCCGCGAGGAATCATGGAAAATGAAGAAGTCATAACAGAAGGTGAGTATGCGTTTATATGCCAGACTGTGCTTTGATGCGAGATGCCGCAGATGCGTAAGCGCTAAGCGGTAAGCCGCCTACTGGAAAGTTTGTAGGCCAAGTCTACGCCGAAGATCTTCGGCGTGGAGCTTGCCTGTAATTTGGCGCAGCCACGGAAATCTCAAGAACTTGGTACTGAACACTGTTAAAATTCCTTGATTTTGGTGAGGCGCAAGCTTGGAGCAGCACTGCCTGGCGTAATCTTCGGCGTACACAAAACGAACTTTCCAGTGGCAGACTGGCAGCAGTGCCAGTGAGTAAGGTAAGACGCAAGCACGATGACCAGACCATTGAGAATTTGAGACCAATGACCTCGANACGAAACACGAGTCCAGACTGTTTCCAGTGACTCAGTGACCACTGTGCAGTGTGAAACGTTGGTTTTGAGTGCGCCGAAAATTATGTCACAGATTCCTTTGCCAAAGTTTACGCCATGCCTTAGTGGAAAGTTCGTTTTTCGTACGCTGAAGACTGCGCCAGGGAGTTCTATTCCAAGCTTGCGCCACGCCAAAATCCAGAATTTTTAGCAGTGTTTAGTACCAACTACTCAAATCTCCTGCGCCGCTACTGTCGCAGGACCTCCGCTTCACGCCGAAGATTTTCGGCGCAACATGCATGTTTTCCACTGGGGACGCCATGCCAGCAAGAACCTGCTAACCTTCAAGTGTATAAGCATTGGATACAAATGCCGTTAACACTATGCTGCAGCCCAAAGACAAATGTTGAGGCTTCATGTCACGGTTGTCACCTTCATCAATCAATCTCTTGATGAAATGCCTAAATTAATACCCCAAACAAGCAATTTATACATAAAGTCACATATTAACTAATTTATATTTAACGCCGGTGTATATTTAACGAAGGCAAAAAGTAGGGCCCAATTTATATAGCAAAGACAAAAGTAGGACACAATCTACTTGAAACTGTGTGACTGTGATTCACATGTGAGTGTTATCTGCTTATATGAACATATATCTGCCTTTGTTTTAGCTGGGAAACACAACTGATATGTAATTCACCGTTAGATGATTTGTAAAATGGGATTTGTATCATGTTGCAGAACCAAAAAGCAAGAAGAACAAGTTCCGCAAGGAAAAACGTGAGTTCGTTATCAATTGGGTTGATATTTTGCACGCTCAATGAATGAAAACTTGCATTAAGGCACTAATGGTTGTGTTAGGAGTTAACATGTTACCGGTAACACATTACAGTTTTGAGTAACAAGGCCTCAAGTGATAGTTGCTAATTTCCCAAGTAACTGATGGGATCGACCGGACCACAATTTTGGTGCCGGACCGGACCGGACCGGATTACAAATGCGTCCGGCCGGACCCGGACCGGACCGAACCGAACCGGACCAAGTGTTTCAACAGTAAATAAAATTTACAAAGGTTGAAACTGTTCCATTATTGTTATATAACTGTTTGCAGTATGGATGCTGCGATTTAATTTGATTTCCTAAATAAATTACGCATGGAATTCATTCTGTCTAGACAGTGATGAATAATGCGTGAAGATGTGCAACGAAAAACCAGTGCATTGTACTTATCTTTCAAGTGCCATTTCATGCTGAGCACTTGTGAATCACACCTTAACCACTTGTGACCGAAGCGAAAGAACGTCATGCAGAACAACAACAAACTACACATGCTGCAAATTTGATATTTCAGCATCGTTGCTTGAGCCTAAGTGACAGTTCATCGTTTGTTTACATTGCAATGTGATTCATGTACAAGAAAGAGGAAGCTTTTAGCAACATGGGCAAGATCAATTATAAATGCGTATTTGTATAGACACTCACTTTGTATTCGCCTGAAATGTTTAATTTGTTTCCTGTTTGCCAATAGCAGTTGCGAATACAACGGGCTCCTAACGTCTTTTTAAAGGAGCTCACTCCCTTGCCTGAATAGGCAACTGCCCTCTCACTTTCACACTTAGCAAATGGTGTCGATGGCAACTGAAAACAACATTTTGTGATGCGTTTTGCCACGAAAATTCTGCTTGGTCCGGTCCGGCACATTCGAAGAGCACTTGGTCCGGTTACCGGACCGGACCGGACCAGCAAAAATCCGGCCGGATCCTGACCGGACCGGACAGTCCGGTCGATCCCTAGACTAACTGAACACTGTAACATGAAACGATTTTGTGTAGCTGTAGGCTAATGCAAACATACATTATGTTATACAGTGAAATCTGTCTATAACGATCACCTCTGGGAACATGACCTTTATAGACAGGTGGCCTTTCTGTCCAGGTTGATTTCTATAGAAAGTGTCATTTTGGGGTTATGAAGAGTGGCCTTTATACACAGGTGGCTGCTCCATAGAGGTGGCCGCTAATACAGGTTGCACTGTATATATGTTTGTGAGCTGCTGTCTCTGCTCTATGTCACTAACATGCCTATGCAGTCATTCATTTTATTGAGACGGGTGAGCCGTGATATCAAACAAGCGTACCTTCGATTAGAGATAGGACGATGTTCAGTGTTTGAAATTTTCAATTTCGAAGTTCAAAAGTTGAAATTCGAAAAAAACGAATAATTTTGATTTCCTTCAAGAGAACAATTATTTGAAGGACAACACATACACATTTAATAGTCAACACAGAGGCAGGTTACAGATTTTTAAACAATCTTAAACTTCAATGACTGAAAGTCACTCAAAACCAATTAGAAAACGACAACGACTTGAAAAATGTGGCTTAAAATTTACTTGGATATTGAACAAGCTATCACTTGTTCCCATAAATTCTATGTGTGTGTCTGCCATCGTTTTATTGTGCGATTAAAGAAATCACTTGAAACTTGTCTCCTTCCAACTTGTTAAATTCGAAGTTCGTCACAGCTCCACCTGAGATGGTCCAACATTTATTCTAATCTGAGCTAGCTTTGGAACATGTCTCCCACAAGGAAAAGGTTTTCAAAGGTTCTGCCCTTCGTCGTCCTTTCAGCTTTTAGGCATCATTTCACTCTCAAATAGTGTTTTATAACTAACAGGGCTGTATGCTCGTGATCCCCCCTAACTGAAATGAAAGAGCACACAACTTGTAGAAGGTCAAGCAGTGCTTTATAGCCACCAGTTGTTGCTTCTGTATCCAAATGATGAAGTCTGTTTGAGAAGTTGATAGCTGGATACTCGTACTCTAATTTCCGTTTAATTTTCTAGTTCATGATATGCGAGTGTCAGGTGACCCCTCCCACTTGTATTTAGATGATTTGCGTTCAATATTTGTGCTCAAGGAAATCAAGTCTTGCACTTGACACTTGCTTATAATCTTAACAGTTAACGCAAACTTGTGAAAACCGTATGATATTGTAAGCCCTATCCCGTGGCCATCCGTAAAACCATGTTACATAACAAACACCATGCGAACAACTATGATATGAAAAACCATGTGAACTAGAAATTAGAAGGAAAATCCATGTGAAAAGCGCACTTTTTAACGCGGTTTCACACAATTTTTCACATGAAAATGATTTTCACATGGATTTCACACTGCTCCAGTTCATAGTGTAATGTATATTATTTGTTTTTCACAGCGTGGGATCATGATGGGATTGACCATTGGAAAGTGGAGAAGTTCACACCAGATGACAATAAGCACAGCCTATTGGAAGAATCATCTTTTGCCACGCTATTTCCAAAGTACAGAGAGAAATACTTGAGAGAGGTCTGGCCGCTTGTCACAGAACGCTTCAAGGGATCTGTAAGTGACAGATATGTGATTACTATTAAGCAGACTGTGATGTAATCGCAGTAGCTTGGTTTCATGACCTTTTGCAAGGAGGAATTTGTGTGACATCGATTTGGGTTCTTTGGTTATTTTTTCTGGAAAGTCGATTTGGAAAGGCAAGCGATAAAAACAAGTGATTTTTCAACATTTTAAAATCTTCTTGGGTCATTATCAGGCATTCCAAAACATTATGTCGTTGAAGTTAAACATCAAGTAAAATATGACATGAAACGATGATTACGCGTGATGTCAGAACGGGACAAAATGACTTTTTATTGGTGACAAATCGTGCTGGAAATAGTCATGCAGCTGACAAAAGCTGAGCGATAGGACTAAAGTGCTTTTCTGACAAAACTCAGTTTGTCAATTAATTTCATCTCAAATAAATACATTGTGGTTTGTCAGTGCTTTGTGTTTTTACGTTCTTGAAATATTAATGGAATTTTGTCATCTCTAGCCGTCGTAATCTTATATACAGCAGGATGTACAATGTCGTAATGCCTGTTTTTTTTAAATATATTTTACCGTAAAAACAACTCTTGCATGTCCCATACTTCTGCCACTGCGTCCCTCAGCATGGGGCTCTTGCATCAATGGCCATATATTTAGACCTACAATTCCATAACCTATTAATTATGCGACCAGCAAGGCATCATTTCATTTCGGATGTGTGCGAATATTGTACGGTAAGTGTTTGAAATTAGGCTTCATGTATGTGCTGATTGATATTTGAAGTTTTGAACGTTATTTTACAGGACTGCCGAATAAAAACAAGTATGTAAATGCATCTTATGGTAATGCGTGTTTCCTCCATTGATCAGTGAATTATTTTTATTCAACACTTAAAGAAGAGACAATCGTATGCGCACATCTTCATCCAACTTTTCAGAGTCACTGAGTATGCTCCTCACGCCACATGAAAGAGGCAGTTATAATGAGGCAGAGGAGTGTACAAACGAGGCTATGCTACAAAGCGGATCATTGCATCTTGTCTGCTGCTGCCGCCTTGTTGTTTCAATTAACATGTGTGTTTTATTCCTATTCACAGGGTATAGGTTGTCAGCTGGATGTAATTGAGGGCAGCATGACTGTGAGAACGACGCGAAAGACATGGGACCCTTATGTCATTATGAAAGCGCGGGATGTCATCAAACTGTTGGCAAGAAGTGTCCCTTATGAACAGGTAAAAGAGACACAACCTAAATCGATCGAACATCACTTGGGAACAGCATTATTTTCGATGGAGCTCATTTCTACTTTGGATGGTGGTAATCTTTCGTTTTTGCAAAATTGTCTGCATTTGATTTTTCTCTTCTTTTCATTTCTTGTTATTTCTTCTTTCGAAGGCCTGTCGTGTTCTAGAAGATGAAGTTACGTGCGATGTGATCAAGATCAGAAGTTTAGTGCGAAATAAAGAGCGATTTGTAAAACGCCGACAGCGGCTGATTGGTCCAAATGGTGCCACATTGAAGGTAGACACCAACTAATGCCTAACCTAATGAAAGAAGCATGTGTATTTCAATGACTTTACTAATATAGCATTGAATATCAATGTCCCGTACATTGCTATATAGTATTTATATTGATAAACGGCAGTAAAAATGAATGTATATTACCAGTAGCTTGGCATTTGCTACCAAGGTTTAATAACTAGCGATGTCTGATAAGTTGCTGTTCAGCTACAAACACATTACATAGTGAGCTAAATAATCAATCAATCAATTAATAATCAATCAATCAATCAATCAATCAATGAATTGATCAATCAATCAGTCAATCCATCAATCAATTAATTGATCAATCAATGAATCAAGCAATCAATTAATTGATCAATCAATGAATCAAGCAATCAATTAATCAATCAAGTAATAATCAATCAGTCAATCAATAGATCTATGAGTTATTTATCCTCTTGAGAAATTGTTCGTATTTCTTGGCGATAGATGGATTTATTCTCTGAACTGCTACTTTGTGACTTTGAAGTTGTGAAGAATTGTGATACTTTATTGCATGCCTCGTGTTCCTTCTTTGTATTATCCGGCAAGCGCCAGAGACCAAAGGCACTATGCTATTCGGATGCGAGTCAACCTTACCGCATTCCTTCTGCTACTAAACTAATGCTGCGTGACGTCCTATACCAATTTTTGTATCTTTTTCACAGGCGCTGGAACTTCTCACAAATTGCTACATTCTGGTGCAAGGTGGGACTGTGTCTGCCATTGGAGACTTCAAAGGATTGAAGCAGGTATAACAACCATGGCACTGAAAATCAATGAACAATGATTGTAAAACTTGTCATTTGATAATCAAGATCCTAGTTTTGAGCTTCTCTGCTAATGGTGACCTAACTTTTTGATTTTCACAGACTTTGTAAGTTTTTCTACTTCTTCATTTATTGAAACTATTCTCATATGGTGATGTACGTACATCAGACAAATGTTGTTATTGTTTATGTGTTACTCGTTGTTCTATCATCTTCACCATTCAATTTATTTTGTCTCGAATACAACTTGTTATATGAAAGGCACGGTTTGCAGTATGATGAGAATAGTAATGAGGCTAAAATAAATACTGTATATTGATAAAATTACCATGACCCATTGAACTTTCTTAAGTAACTTTTACCATTAGCTTTGCCTGCTGAGTTCCATGGCGACATGACGAGCAATTGCACACAATGTTGTCATCCGTAGAACAGCTAGTGACGTAAATATTTCATTTGAGAAATCATTAATGTCTTCCAGTTCCTCTACAAAATTTTTGGAAAGAAGACAAATGAGGATATTTCAAAGTTGTTACAACTTTTTGAAGTTTTGGATCCTTTCGGGAGTTCCTTGTATTCTGCTAGTTGTAGCTCAGTAGTTACCACAAACACAACGAAATTCAAATTTGATGTTGAGGGTTTCAATCTGTGGCAGGATGCGAGCACTCTAATTGTGATTTAAAATTCATGACTTAAATCCCATAATACTAAACGCGCTATGTTGTCTGTCTGTCGGTCTGTCTGTGGGTCTGTAAGTGCCCTCGAA
>OFHS01003255.1:0-17640 GCA_900245855.1 Calvadosia cruxmelitensis | reverse complement strand
CCAATGAATATGTTGGGGGGTCGTGACCCCCCTGTCCCCCTGGATCCGCCCCGCCTGGTATGAAATAGCATGCAAGGACGTGCCTTCTGATCAATATGATATTGGAAACAATGCAATGTAGTGAATGAGGACAGTTTGATTTTCATACTCAACAAGACCAACATGGCTTCTCACTCTCACATTCATATTTAGCTTCTTCGCAAAACAAATAGGTCTGTTTTATGGTGTAATTGTGATAACACAGTGCTATATGCATGTGGACATGTACTTGCAACTAAACAGATGTTTGACTTCAAAGCATATTATGACACATAGTCCACTTCAGCAGAGTTATTCTTGAAAGGATGACCTCACACAAGAACATCTAAACCTGACGCCTAATGTAATCAGAGCATCTTTGCTTGCATAATTTGGACAGAGCGGCGTGGCGCCAATGTTTATGGAGTAGTTTTCGGTTTCCACATAGTTAGCAGAACACTTGGTGGTTGCTGTCCATTACCAACAGTCAGTGATCTTCGACTTGAGCTCATTAAACCACCGGGCAGGGGATTTCCCACATGGCATAGAACCATCTCTGCTATTGTGCTTCATCACAGTGGGTGCCAGGCCACTGGCTTGTAATGTGTGACCTAGAAAGCCAATTTTGCATCGATGACATGGATGTGACTGAACAGGTTCCACTTTCCAATGCCTTTCTCATGATCAGAGTCTGAGATGAAGTGGTCCCATGTCAGGCCTAGCTCCACACAGATCTACCAAGAGCTTGAAGCCTTCATTCATCCTGCTTAAGTGTCCCCTTCTCCATACCAAGAAAAGGCATGTGCGTGTAGTACAGGACAGGAAACATTGGGTCACCCTTGTGTGCGACAGTAAACGTCAACACACAATTTCACATCCCATTCCTCTTGGAGTGGAAATTTGTTGATATATATATCTATAAAAAGAGTCAAGACTTGATATATGCATAGAGAACTTCACCTTCGTGTGCAAGTTGATGTGCCGGCTTGCAATAAAATGACTTGAACAAGCTGCCCTCTTGGCAAAGCCTGCTCGTTGACATCAACCTACAGATTAGTTCAAATCGTAGGACATCTTTCAATTCAAACAGCAGCACTGAGCTATGTAGTTTTTCAGTTGAGTGTTTCTACCTTGGATATGCTGCTCGTTGTAATGGGGTTGAACTTATGTTTCAGCAGTTTTATGATGTTTAATATTAATTGTGATACAGCACATATGAAATAATTTTGTGAACTTTAAAAATTTATTATATTGTCCTTTGAAACCACCGTGTTGTGACTTGTAGACAAGGCAACAAACGAATACAATGTCTCTGAAGATTGGCAGCAAATCATGGACCTCTGCGACGCCATCAAGACAGGAACATACAGGTAAGCGAGTATTTCAGGCATTGCTGCTTCCGTTCCGCTGGGTCGTTAAATAGAAATGCATAGTAATGGTCTATGTAATCTCTTGTTTTGATCAGCTTCCAAAATGATTCAGAAAAATCAAGTTTGAGGCAATTAGCAACAACTTCACTATCAATTTGTTTGTTTGTTTTTTATTTGTTTGTTTATTTCTTCATCATATCAGTCATAAATGAAAATGAAGATACTATTACATATCAATTATACATAGGTAGTTAAAATTGACGACACAATTAAGGGTCATTTTTAAGAATAATTGCTTGTTTGTTTAGATTGATTATACAGTATAACCCGTTTAAGCGCAAATCGGATAAGCGAAAAACCCGTTTATCTGCAAACAATTTGATATGTACCGAATTAATGCTTACAGTACAAACTCTCTTAACCGATTCCTGATAAGCATAATTCCTAATAAGAGCAAAGGATATCGTTGGCAAATTACTATTGCGCTTAAGCGGGTTAAACTGTATGATTAAACATTCTCTTGAAGTTGAAGGCAAATGCTAGATGAGAGGTCTTTTAGTTTTCCCATTTGGAAGGTATTACCATGACGAGTGAGATGTCATCCACAATGCACTCTGGACATCACTTGTTGCCATGACAATTGCCATCCAATTTCTTTTGCAGCCCCAAAGATGCTTTGAAGTGCATCATGAAGCGTGTCCAACATCGCGTTCCTCATGTCTCCATCCAGGCTCTCTCTGTAAGTGTCTCTAACACCGAGTGGTAGCTTGAATCGAATTTACCTGCTTGTTGTCTTAGGTCTTATGGCGATAATTAAATATCGATGAGCTTTAAAACTTGATAGATCACATTGCCGATTGGAATTCCTGTGAGTCATTTGCATTACGTCAGATTTGTGAATAAAAATCAGAGGGTTAAAAAATGATAATATAATTATGATGATGATGATGATCATAATCACATGTACACTGTAGACTGTATTTGCTAGCACTTTATTGGCAGTTGGGCTGATGAGCAGCTAAATAGTGTCTGAAATGATAGGTGTTTCTCTTCTGTAGCTTCTTGGTGCCTGCGTTAATAACTGCGGCAAGCCTTTTCATCTGGAGATATGCTCTCGTGATTGGGCGTCCGAAGCGAGGCAAATCGTTTTCAAGGTTGGTTTATTGGTACAATCAATCCTGTATTAGCGGCCACCTCTATAGAGCAGCCACCTGTGTATAAAGGCCACTCTTCATAACCTCAAAACGATGCTTTCTATAGAAATCAACCTGGACAGAAAGGCCACCTGTCTATAAAGGTCACTTTTCTCAGTTCCCAGAGGTGACCGTTAGGCCTATAGACAGGTTTCACTGTATTTTAGTATTTTTTCATACTTGCTCCATTACAATATACAATGTAACTCGGTTAATATCACACCTTGGGAAAATCGTAAAACGTGATATTATATTGAGTCGTGACAGTAACCGAGTCTCATACTCAGACCTCTAATTTTGCAGGAACGGCTCAAACAATAGCAAAAGGCAGGCTATAGGACAGCAAACTCTGTATCAACATCAAACAGAGCAATTATGTAGAGATTTTAGCAACACAAGACTCATTTTCTTAGATTTGTCAAGCTCAATGAGGCAAACACAATGAAAAACACTTTATCAACTTTTCCTTTCACGACAATTACGGTGCCTACAAATTCAAGCAAGGCAACAAATCACGGAAAGCGTGACAATAAGCAAGTGTAAACATAAAGTCCTTTGGAAATCCGTGATAATAGCCGAGATGTGACAATATCCGAGGTGATATTAACCGAGTAGAATAAGAGAAAAGCTTAGGGACTGGCAAGTGGAATTTCACTTTCCGTGACAATAACCGAGACGTGATATTATCCGAGGTGATATTAACCGAGTTATACTGTACCTCACATATGAGTTAGTCTATGAACTCAGGGATATTGGGTATCAGTGTGGTCCTTGGGTGTGGACTTAAAGGGCAAAGGGCAACTGATAGTCAAATACACAAAATCAGGGAGATTTGAGTGTGTGAGCATTGCAAATTAAAGGTTGCCTTCAGCCATTTTATAGTATTGTTCTCTGTATTTTATTGCCCAGTGCCCATACTGTCAACAGTTATGTGAATGGCGTTGTCACTTAGTGACAGAAAGAGTCATATGAAAACACGATAATGCTCAACAACATTTAAACGGTGTAAACACCGACGTTATTATAACTTGTTGTTGCTGGAACAGGAGGGACAATGATGGTTGCTTTTTTCAAATGCCAGTTCGGTAGGGATGATTCTGCTCACAATTTGCTTCTGTTTTGCTACGCATACCATTCGTAAGGCTTTATGTTGAATCTCAACGCTGCTTTTCAGGCTCACCCCAAAGTATCTGAAAAACTGAAGGAGTTGATTAAACAATGGAGTGCAGAATTTAAGGATGACCCTCAATTGAGGTAAGCAAAACAGCCGACGTGTACTGCAAATGCTGTTGCGTGTATATGTTCTCATCTGATGCCTAAGTTTCATTGGCTTGCGTTTGTTTCCACCTTCAGTCTGATGGGTAAACTGTACAACCGCCTTCAGTCGGAAGGAGTGGAATTCTCATCAAAAGATGTGGTAGGTTGTCACAATTTGCTGATGACGCCTTGTGTTGTTTATTTGCCTTTAATCAACCCATTTTAGTCATACTTGTATGCAAGGGCTCTTGTTCATGGAATGGCAAGGTTGTTGTTTATCGTAGCAGAGCGCTGGTCCATCAGCCGGAGGTACTTCGTCAAAACAGAAAGATGAACTCGGTTTTAAAGAGGATCTGGACCTTGCCATTGGTAAATAGTAGCTCATTGCCGCTTGTGTTGCTTGAATCAACTTGCTTCTGTGGGACTTCCAGCCACTGCTGTTATGCCTTGCTCATGGTCCATTTACCTTTCTTCCTCTTTAGCATTGTCCTTGCAAGAATCAGACACACAACCCAAGGTTTGTAAGGCTGCTGTTGGATTGCATGTTTGCTAAGTTAACAAGATCGATAGAAGTCAACATTGAACATCGTATGAGAAGCAAGGGGTACAGTCTGTAGCTTTCTGATGGCTTCGATGGTTTAAAGCTTTCTCAAAGGACTGTCCCCTTGTCTTTTTACCCTGGTCTTTTAGTTACAATTCCATCATAATCAATGAAGGACTACCCTGGTGCAGAACAATATGATAATATGTTGAAAGAGCTGTGTTCACTCTTCAGCCAATCAACCACTAGTGTCTGTTCGATTAATTAAGTTGTCATAATTGAACCCTGTACCACGATGGCATGTTCACTGTTTTTTATTCTTCTGTTCGCTTTGTTCTTTACGGTAGACAACCCCATCCAGTTTGTACCCGTCTATGTCCGCACCAGCAGCATCCAATGCGCCAGTGTTGCAGGTATGTACTCAAAACGATGCTGACCTGGCTGTGCTATGTGATCATGCCAGTGATGCCATGCCATTTGCGACACCTCACCATTGTCTTTTTCTGTTGTGTGCAGTCTCAAAGCGTCCTGAAGAGAGTCAAAGCATTGTATGACTTTGAGGCTGCGGAAGACAATGAATTATCGTTCAAAGCTGCTGAACTCATTGCTGTTCTAGATGACAGGTGGGCTCAATCAGACACGCGAGCGACATTCAAAAGTGATTTCCATGTTGTAATAACTTATTAATTATATGTCTTGAATGGACTTGTATCATTCATGAGAGCTTTCATTGCAAAAGTAAACAGTTGCATTTGGAGGAACTATTGGAATTAATAGAATTGTTTTTGTGATGTGGGAATAATTACCAATGTAGTCTATAGGACTGAACACATTCTGCTTTGACAACAACAAAAATTCCTTTCCTCCATATTAAATTAGAGATTTTATAATTCCTAATCGCTTTCAAGAGATCGCAATTCGCTAACATTTCTGTTTGTCAAACTTCTTCTAAATTTTCTTCCATGCTAGCTAGTCCTCGCTGCTGACGCAGCTGCACCCAGCGCCGTTGCTTCGCATTGGAGCAGATGTTAAACTAGTCCAGTTTAATTCATAATTCTCTGTTTAGCCCACAAATTGTATTTCCGATCTAAGCATAATACACAACAGCTCAAGACCAAATAGGAGTGATGTAAATTGTTTTTACAAGATGGATATTCAGATTTTGTAATATGTTTTGCTTATACTAGCGTACGTGCTAAGTTGTTGAACCTTACTCCAAGGTTCCATGCTGATAAGACAGAAGATTTGCATATCAGACGATAGATTGATGGAGATGTACTTTATACCATAGTCAATATATACATTGTCTACGCATAGGTAAAGTGCAAAATTATATGCCTTAAGAAACTAATTCTATAAGCTTAATTCTTTAGTAGTTACTGTTGGAGTAATTGGAACTAGTTATAAATACAAGTTGAGTGATGATTTTCAGAAGACAACTATTTGTTTTCCCGTCGTAGTGACGAGAATTGGTGGAAAGGAGAGAACCACAGGGGTGTTGGACTGTTTCCTGCTAATTTTGTGACTTCCGATCTTTCTGAGCCTAAGCCAGGTATGTGTGCTAAAAGGCATCCTGTTTTATTGCATCTAGTGATTGACTCTGCATTTAGCCAAGTATGGGTTTATTTGACGTTGTTTTTTTCCTTTTGCGAAGTTGAAAAGAAGCATGTGCGATTCATCGATCAAGTGACAGTCCAGGCCACCGCTGGTATGTGTGTTTGACAAAGTGTCAGATGTCATTGTTTAACATGTCATGATGTCTCACTGTCCGTATCGTCATTTCTTGTAATTTAGATGCAAGACCAAAGCCAGAAATCAGCGAGGTGAATATCTCTTTATTCGATGTGGTTGATCCTGTTGAATGTAGTGAAATAATAAAATTGAATAAAATTGTTTTTGTGAGATTAAGCAGCTGCGTGTTCCTATTGCACCGATGAGTACTGTGTTTGTTGCCATTGGTGACCATACATCGACATTTGTATTAATTTCCTTTCAGGAGAAATTAGACCTTTGCATGAGCATGTTGAAGAACGCCAGTCCAACGGAGGAGGACGATGAAGAGGAGACCATCCTAGGATTAGAAAGTCAGTCGATGGTCTTGTGGGTCATGTGACGTTGTTCCACGTGGAATGTCTCCCTGTGACAGTGTTGTCGTTTCTTTTGCAGTGTCGTGCCGAGAGATGAAACCTCTGCTGCAGGGAAAGATTGAAGAGACGGACAAGTGAGTTGACGTAGCTGCAGTCTTTCCACCTAAGCCACTACTTCAGTGACTGTCATGATGTTCGAAATGTGTGTGTATTTATGCGTCACCCTTTCTTGCAGACAAAAGCTACACCTTGAAGACATTCAAGAAAAATTCTCGCAGGCACTTGCAATGTATCAGAGGTAGAGCAACAACCTTGCATCCTGCAGCACTGCTCTATTTGCTTTAGTGTTGTTGTTGTTGCTGCTGCAATGTGTGTCTTCTTTCTGACTTGGTTCTCTTGTGTCCAGCTTAATGAAAGAACCAATACCGACTGCGATGGTCGTTCCTCCGTCTTACTCCAGTGTCCAGCCAAATTACTCGCCGTACGCTGCCCAGGGCGTGGCAGGATATGGTCATCCAGTTGCAGGCTACGGTCAGGTACGGCACTGTTCTCGCGCCTAAGAGTAGGCACTGTGTTGCACTGCGGCGGTTGTCTTCGTGTGCTGTCGTGTGGTTTTTCATCTGACTGTGTCTCATAGGTGCCTGGCGATGCTTCCTATGTGCAGCGACCTCCAGCCTATGACCACGCGATTGCTGGAAATGCTCCCTCGGGCTCAGTGACGGCCATGGTTCGACCGCAAGCCGGAAATGTAAGTTATTGAACTGATGTTTGACGCTGCTTGTTTACCGTGGAATGCAGACCTGATGATCAACATGCATTCGATGTGTCTCTCCCCCCTAGTACCCTGCGTACTCTACCCAAGGCCCTGTTCATGGTGCTGGGCCGCAGCAAGGCGCCGTCCCAATGGGTCTGGGGCCCCATGCTACGCCTCCTCACCCAGCCCAACAGCAGCAGCAGCAGTTCAGTCGGCAACAACTCGATGCCCAGCAGCCTGCGTCGTACTACCCACAGCCTCAGAATGGCGTCGATCCCTATGGCAATACTGGCCAGCAGTTTTCTAACTATGGATATCCATCTGGCAGTGCGGCGCCACAGACCATGTACCCACAAGCTCCTGTTTATCAATAAAACCATGGCAACCATCGATGCTGCCGTTGCAGGAATTTCTTTTGTAACTAACAGATAAGATGAACGATGTGCGGCTGGACAATATTCTGTTTTACCAACAATCCATTTGACTGTCTTGACCGCCAAAGAGAGTTGTCTCTTGATGCCTCCTGAAGGGGACTGGAGTTAGCTAAGCCCTGATTATTTGGTTGCCATGGTGACCGCACGTGGACAGTCTCTGCGCTGCTACTGAATGCATGCGGCTCTGACACCGCGTTGACCGCTATCCGTTCGCGCCTCTTCGTGGTGGTCGTCGCGTTGTTGTTGTTGTGCTGTTAGCAGATGAGTGTCCTGTTACGTCACAGGCGCTAATTTCAATGATTATTAAGATCCACCAGATTGTGTTGTTTCTACTGGCAATTACTGTAACTGGCGTTGACTGGTAATCCAGATATAATCCATCCCTAGAACTGTGCCCTATTTACTCTAGGTAATTCAGAATTCTTTCCTAGCGGTGGGAGGCATGGGAACACGTTGGCATGACTACAAAACGAAGCGAGGCTACGTGAGTTCTTTGTGCACCTTTATACAAACTGAATTTGTTTACATTTACAAAAATATGTCATTAGTGCGTTATTTCACGTGCACGGGGTGTTATGATTAAAACATTTTCAAGGTTATCAAAAATTGGTATAAAACTGACGCTCGAATGTAACGAGGCTATAGCTTGCCACGTACGATCACGCGACACTAGAATTCTGCAGCTGACGAGGGCCCGATGCAATTGGGGGCTAGTTTCCCTGCTGCACCGGGGGCCCTCTGACTGCGACTATCGATTGGCCCATCATCTTCATGGTGAGTTGATCTGGGCGCTGGAATTGCATGTGCTGCTGCAGTCCGTTGGCGGTACCCATCGGATACTGCAGGTTGTAGGACATGTTCTGCTGTGGCAGCGATGTGATGGCGTAGATTGAGTTGCTGTTGGTTGGTGACGTTGAGGTCGTGCTGAAATTGGACATGCCACCGCCTCCCTTCTGTTGCATCGACGGGAAGTTCAGATTGAATGAGCTGGGCACGTTCATGGCAGCCGCGGCACCATTGGCCTGCGTCATGGCCATCGCCTGCGAATACGCCGGGTCAGCGATCACACCGACCGTGGCGAAATTGTTCTGCCAGTTATAGTCACTGCTACTGCCCATCGTGTTGAGGCCGTTCTGCACCATGCCCCGCTCGCTTTCGTAGGTTGGGGTCGGGAACCCGTTGATGCCCTGCCCGTTGACGCCTGCGGGAAAGCCGCAGCTGCTGCCGTTCACCATGCCAACGCCGTTGAATGTGGTGAGGGCGTTCATGCCGTTGGTCGTGTACGCATTGACGGGCATGCTGTTCATGGGACTGACGCCGTTCGAGTAGGCTGCGGCCAGCCCGTTAAACGTGTTCATGCCATTCAATGGGTTCAGAGGGTTGAGACCGCTCACTGCCGTCAAGCCGCTCGCCCCTGGGAACACCTGGCTGTACTTGAACCACTGCGTAGGGGACACCTTCTGGTACATTGCCTACATGACAAAAAGAACGAAATTATCACAATTGCGCTATTGTGTCGTTGAAGAAGAGAACTGTCTTGTTTGATAACACTCACGTCGACTGGTGGAGCCATAGGGCTGGCCGACAACCGTTTCCGCTTGACCTCGGGACTCGGCGTGCCCCCGCCCAGAGGAATAGGGGTGCGTGGTGGGGCGTGCGTTGTAGGCTTGGAAACCACCGACGACTTGACGTTATTGTTCTCCTCTTGCGTGCTTCCACCTACATCCACATCGTCGTCGTCGTTCCGTCTCTTTCTGTCTGCTGATTGGTCCTTGTGGTCGTGGTCCGTGTCGCTTCCGCTGTCCTTGGTATCGGCGACGTCTTCGTCGCTCTTATCCGTCTTGATTGATTCTGTCGAATGAAAGCAAAACGGACGAGTCAAAGGATGTAACTGGCTAACAAAGCATTCGCAAACTTCATTCAATAAGTCAAAGCAAAATCACAACTGTTTCCATTCATAGCACGGAGGTAATTCAAGAAGCCAGCCGAGCTCAGCACAATAAGCGTTTAGTATGGTCACTCGATTGCGCTGTCAGTGCAACGATCTAGTGCGCACTCGTACCTTCCGAAGAATCTTCTCTTTCCGCTGAGTCGTTTGGCGACGGCGTTGAAGATGGCGCCGCACCAATGCCATCTGCGGACGTTGGGACGGACACAGTGTGTGTGCCGTGTGATGAGTCCTGACGCTGGGGCATTGGGGGCGGGACCGGAGGGACGGCGGCTGCAGGCGGGACTGACTGAGACGATTGCTGAGCCGTCTGCGATTGTGGTGGTAGTTGTTGTTGTTGTTGTTGTTGTTGCGTGTGCGTGCTGTATTGTGACGACGAAGCAGCCGAGTCTGTGGCTTGAGAAGCCCTCTTGTGTTGTTGTTGCTGTTGATGATGGTGTTGTTGTTGTTGTTGTTGCTGCTGGTGCAGTTGGTAGGCGTGGCTGTTGAATGACTGCATGTCGCCGTTGATCTTCTGTCGTTCTGGCGATGGCGTGTTCAGAGGCATCGTCATGATCTGCGCCTGAGTCTGCAGTTGAGGGGCCAACATCGGGAAACCCGTGTTGAAGGCAAAAGGAAACTGGGGGTGCGACTGGTCCCCTAGCCCTGTGAGTCCCGGCATCGGTCCAAAGCCATTGAAGCCGAAGCCATTGATCATGGCGGCGGGGCCGAGACCGTTGACTTTCTGCATCTCCTCCTGTTTTCGCTTGGCTTCCTTCGACTCTTTCTCGGCCGCGTGATTCCTGAGGATGCGGTTAATCGAGCTGACGCTCGGCACATTATTGTTGTCGCAGACGCCTTCATTCAGGAGCGCGTTGCGTATTTCCCATGCGAACATGCAAGGGTTCTCCTCCTTCAACTTGACAATCCGCGCCACCACCTTGGGTGTGGCTACTTTGGGCTTGGATCCGCCGATGGCGCCTGGGCGAACCGAGCCCGTCTCGTAATAACGGCCCAGTATCTTGCTAACGCACCCGTGCGAGACGAGAAGCTGACGCGAGATCTCCGAGGGGCGGACGCCGCAGTGAGCTAGCTCGATGATCCTATGTCGCATGTAGTCGGGAAGAGGCCTTCCGTTGACGAAGACCCCGCCCAATTGATTCACGCCGCCGGGGCCTGCGAGACACGGAAAACGGCACCATAAGCATAATATTTATACAAAGCTATGCATACTACAATACTTAAAGTTTGCGCAGAATTCCTTGCGAACTTCAGTTAATCAAGTCGGCCTATTCATAGCTGTTTAGCGATCGGCCACGAAGCTGCTTCGTGCGTCATGTTCGGCTGTCAATACGATGCTGCTGCCTCGTGCTGATGCCAGCCTCCTAAGCGATGAGGCCTAGCCATGTTTATCAGTTTAAGTCTTGGGAAACGTGTTAATTCTTATTTCTCAGTCTACAATCTCATCCGAAGCTTATCTAAATTATGAACAACTACGCAGCTATTTTGTACTGTCTTTTCATGCTTCGCTGTGTTGAAACTCCGCTTTCGGTTATACTATTCCTTTGGCGTATGTAATCGCCATATTGCTGTGTTGGTTGACTTTGGGTCCTGTAGTAAGCATTAAGTCAACTGACAACGAGAGACGTAATCTGTCAGCTACCTTGATCGTCAAACGACTGGAACATAGGTAGATTTCTCAATGATGAAGTCGGCGGAAGACCAAAGCGGAACTTTAAATCTCTAAAAACAACGGAGTAGGGATTCATCATGTACGACACACGAAAACAGCCATCCACATTGGACCTGCGCTTCCTAATTAAGAAATCTGGCGCCACGTGGTCCAGAATGCGATAGATTAATTAAAAATGTTTCAGAATAACGATAAGAAAGAACAGTTTACTGTGCTTGTTGAATTGGTACATTCTTCTTAATTGTTGTGGCATCAGTTCGCAAGAAGGACAGTAGCCTGTCATATGTGTAAATATTTATCATATCTAATGTGGTTTGTAAGACGCGGTTTAACGAAATGATTCCCGATGATGAAAACAAACTATTACAGAACTCCTTCCGTTTATGGAACGACTTCATACGGATTACATTGAATGATATCATGCCACTAAAGAAAGCGCGTATAGAGTCATGGAATCGTTGTTAGCTCATGCGTTAGTCTTTCATCTAGCACGGCGCTATTTGTAATAGAACGTTAATGTTTCTACACGCCAGATATTCCCCTTCGATAGATAGTCAAATTGAATAGTGTGTCTAGCATGAATGTTTATCAAGAAGTTAATTCACTGTGGAATATAAAATGCATGATGTCTTATAATTATATGGAGCTAGTAAATAGGTGATTACTAAGGCTAACATTGTTTTAGTACATTTCATTGGTGATTTCGAGGGTGTTTCGTACCTTGTCACTCAAGCATCGTGTTCCATGTTTCTTCTGTGGTAATTCTGTTGAGAATCGAATGATATTAGTTGTTGTTCGTGAGATTGGCAACCACAGTGACATTAGCAATCCGCCATGGATACAATCCCTTTGGTGCGTCTTAGCATGACCATCGGACACACCCGTCCTCTAATTTCCAACAGCGGCAATCACAATTATGTGGGAATGGACGGACCCAGTTCAATCTATTCGGATCCAAAGGCGAAGGGAACGGCTGTTGGATATAAATCACGGTAAATGATGTCTCTGATGGGTAGACAGGTCGTTCTTTGTTCGTCGAGCAAATAGTTCAACTTCAGCGACGTTTCATCCGGTGGTCGGGAGCGGGCGAAGAATGCGCTACCTGTCGCAGAGGCCAAGCTACACAATCAGAGTCACGTGATCAGGGTGTCGATCAATCACAGCTCGCCGCTCTGGTTCTGCGTGGCAGTGCACTTCCGATCGACACGAGCGATGGGTCTCAGCCTCCTGGCGAGAATATCCCGCTAGAATGGCCGTTCAGTTTTAGAATGAGAAGACACGACAGTAGTTCATTTAATGTCGCATAAGTGAGGGAAGGATTGAGTTTCTGCTGCGACAGCTCTCGATGACGTCATATAAAGGCAAACGGGCCCTTCCTGGTTACACGTCTCAGTGAAATGATCCAGAATGCTATCATCTCACAACAGAAGGCAAAACATTGCAACACAATGTCCCTTTGGGAAGATTATAGTTGTCAACAATCAAAGGGTCCTACCCATCCGTCTCATTTCAGATCAGAGGCGCGAAAGAGATGAAGGAAGCAGCAGAGGGGTCCTGGGGCTAGCTGTCGATTGAAATCTGCTCTCTGATCGAAAGCGAGGGTTTCCATGGCTTCTATTCTGAGCATGTGAAGTGCAACACGACGAAGGTCGAGTTCGTTTATTCTAAGAGTAGCACCAAATTAAAGAACGAAAAGATGTGGTGTTGTTTTCTATCTGCCAAGTCATAATCACATAAGTTTGTCTTGTGCGACCTAGATTTCATTTGCAGGAAGGGAGGGTCCCGCGAGATGCAGGCGAGGTCAAAGGGGGTACCATGAGAGCACGCTAATCCTGCACATGATACAAGCATAAACACATTACGCCTTACAAGAAATCGATGGTCTACGATGTCAAGAAGCTGATTGCGAATGGTTGGCTTTCATCTGACGGAATAGTTTGGTTTAAAATGTAACTGTCAAAGGCCTTATGCGTTCACAGCCACTGTCAATCTTCTATCTGCACGAGAATAAAGTGCTTGCGAGTGGTTTTGAAATGTACTGAAATCGAACAGGTCTTATTATATGGATTGTGAATTGCGCAATGGTAGAGAAACTATTTAGATTATTGGCTTCTAAAAGGGCTGACATAAGCAGCGCCAGCGTCAAGAAAGAAAGCAGGTCATCCGAAGAAATCTGAAGGCTCTACCAACCATAGAACTGAGGGGTCTGCTAGTAAGGAGCAGAGTATACTCACAGCACATGCTTTAGACTGCAGATTAGATGGGTGATATATACACAACTATCAATGCTGTGAATCTAAGCGAAGAGAATCGTCAGTCACACATCTTTAGAGAATATCACTATTACAGCCGACAGACGCTACGTGTCATTCAATTAGCCGAGACAACTCTATTTGGAAAGGGTTCCTCCAAGCCAGGCAGTGGCATGCATCAAAATCAACTAAGGACATCGTAAATTAACCGTATTGATATCAACTGGCAGACAGGCGACGATTGATTTAGTTAAACACATCGTCAGTGTTGAATTCACCGTTCATATCATAACATGGCGCCATTGAGAACGCACCGCAACAAGTCGTCGAAAGCGACAGTATATAGCACTAGGCAGACAAAATTCGTTTTACTTACGGATACTTCCGCCCACTAACGGACTAGCGTCGGTGTACGATCGGCTTTGTGATCTGTGATCCCTCTTGTTGTTGTTAGTGTGTTCGCTTGGTCGGTCCTTTGTCGGCGCAGTGTCGGTACGCTGCCTTCACTGTTCGAGCACAGTGCGGCGATCAAAACTGGTGCTCGGTGGCCGATGGAAGCCGTCGCGATCAACTCGCACCACCATCGGTGCCCGATCAAGGTCACACAAGGTCATGTGCGCATGACTGAGCAAGGTCGCCTGTTCACTGCACGCCGACTCTCCATTCTTGACCGATCAATCTTCGTAGGCAATGCAATCTCGTCAAGCGGTCGGTAGATCGTCGTCTAGGACCACTGCATAGAGATACTTGCGTTGTTGACCTTTCTTAGTCCCTCAACGGCAAAGGCATCAGCGGAAGGCTTCTCTTTGGCGTTGCCCGATCGGCAGATGGCAGGGCGGAGGTCACCGATTGTGCGTTGCCATGATCCCAATCTAAGCCATCGGCAATGGTGAACTCTAGCTGGTTTCAACAGGTGGAACGAGTGCTTTTGATCAACAACGAACCCATCCCTGGATCAATCCATCTCACGGTGAACAAAAACCAACTATCAGATCGCGATCAAAAGCAGCAGAAAGCAAATGAGTGACGACAATGGAATGGCTCCAGCAATGACAATCGAATCACGGCCAGTCGAAGGTCGCCAGTCGGCAATGGGTTAACTTGGTCGTCACGCTACATGCCCCTGAACCACAAGCACAAGACGCGGCAAGCAGAGGCACATCGACAAACCGAGGTCGTCCGAATAACCCCCTGTGGAATGAACGGCTGATCTCAATAGTCGAAGCATTGAAAATCAAAGGACTGACACTTCTACCTGAGGCCTTAGGGACGCAGGACAATTCAACGCTGCAATAATGTGAGTTGAATGGACGATAGAGCGCATGCGACGCAGCAGTTAGATCGCTTGAGGTGGCACGGTTCAGAGTTCACTGACCTTGCACTCAATCACACACGGGCGTTGGCTCCATCAGGGTGTGTCTTGGCGCGGGCAGGCTCACTGTGCACGAGGTCTCGCCGCACTCTCAACCAAAAAGGCAGCGCCATATAGGAGCGGTAGAAGGAGTCCTTCGGTGAGCACAGCCGACAGAGAGACAACACACGAATGAAAGAGAATGGCCACGGCGGATTATGCATTCCTTTCCTGCTTTCCCTTGTGTTTCAACACATGCTGCTTCTGCCTGGAACACCAAGAAAACTGTTTAAACCTGTTATCACTCATATAAGTAGTTTCGTTTCTATTTAAGATTTTAACCTGTGCATACGGTCAATTATGCTGCGTTACATGTGGTCGTCTTAAACAGGTAAGCCGATGGCCTCACTCCAGGATGCTTATCCCTCTCTATGACCGATAGACGGCAAACACCTGGATCATGCTACCTCTAGTCCACTCAAGGTGACCGCCACATTCGGGTTTGGCATTGTTGTATCAGCTGTGGCTTTCGCTGCTTCGTTTGATTGTGCATTTTAGTACAGGGGCTTACGGATAGACTGGGGAAAACAAACAAACAAACAAACAAACAAACAAACAAACAAACAAACAAATACAACGCCACGATCTCAAATGGCATCGATTTATTAATTGAAATAAAATACTCTCGTCTCTCGCTGTTGTTTTGAGCACATCGCAGCGCGCGATAGATCACAGTAAGGCTATTGAGCGAAGGAGCGATGGCGTCCATTCATTCAAGGCTCTCAGCAGCACGTGACACGACCAGAAGAGGCTCTGCTCAGAACAAGTCGTAGAAGTAATCCAGCCCTTGACCGATGTCCCAAATGGCCAGACCAGTGCCGAGGCTTTTCGCAAGCTCAATTCGCTCGTGGATGGACTGCGCGAGAGAGAGACGCAGAGTCAAAAGGTCATATAGTAACCAAAGAGAGGTTAGCAATGTGGGGTCACGGGGACAAGGGGATTGTCATACCTGCAGCGACGGGTAGTAGACGACATGGCGCACTTTGCCATCTCTAAGCGATCAAACAGCAAATCACGATCACGACACAATCAATGACGTCATTACACCAGGACATTGGAAGTCGCTGAAAGGAGCTCACTTGTACTCAGTCCTGTGCTCCTTGTCCTCGCTCATCCACGTGATCTTGGGGCTGTACTCAGCCAGGATCTCCCTGTAACTAAAAGCCCACGACTTCCTGTCAGTACACGAACAGCATCACGGGAAATCCTACGGCGACCAACAGTACTTACGTTTTGCCAACCAAAGCTAGAACGAAAGTAAGAGATCGAACCAGTCACTTCTGACATCAAATGGACACTTGAAAGAAATGACCACTGAAGCGCATGCGCAGTTCATGCGATTCTGCTCACGTGCTCCTCCGTTCGATTTGTAATTCATGCCGTAGAAATTCATGCCGACAAGGATCTTCTTGCGACTGTCGCCTGCATTTGGAGCGATCGCCATGACGCACGCCTTGACCCAATCATACGGAGCCACGGCGCCAGCACTGACCAACGAAAATATCACATGGCGTGATCACGTGCACAAATCAACCAATAGATAGCATAAGACACGAGAATATGCATCACGTGATCACCTGCCATGATGCGGATAGTCGTACGTCATGACGCTGAACGCCTCGACGACGGGCAGCAACACATCAAAGTCATCCCTCGAGAACAGGCCAGCGGAATCACTAGAAATTAAGACACACACACACACGAAACACAGTCCACTTAAATGGCTGAGCAGTTGGGTGGTAATCACGGGGCACGAAGAAAGAATCGTGACGTCATATAACCATGTTCGAACATTCCCACTACATGGATCTGCTGCTAAAGTCCGCTGAATAGCTCACGAGAGGCATAATGCATTTGATGACAAGAGTGACAGCCACATAAGGTCAAAGGTCACTGCAAATGACAGCAACACTTACGCTGTGTACAATGGCGGCGGAATGACGAGAATCAACTTGAGCTGACGGTTGATCATGGCTTGGCCTAATTCAGTCACAAACGACGTCAAATCCCTTGAAATGCAAACCAGACCATGAATGTCACGTCACGTCACTCACGTGCGCTCAACAATTAAAAGGATGGAATTAAGAACTAACTGAAAGCATCAATGTCCATCCTACGAAATGATCACTAGCAAAGGAATAACCCACAAGGCGCTGACAAATGAAGGGATACCAGCTGTGTTCAATTGTGCATGCAATGTTCTACATTCCGGGCACCTTCTCAGGCCAGAAAGACATCATCCAGGATGTGATTTTGATGCATCATTATTCCTAATCATTCTGATAAGCGATAATGAATACTCAAAATGCAATTAGTTAGGAAATGCCAATATGTAATGCATTATATTATTACTACGGGTCAATACAGTCAAACCTGCATTAGCGGCCACCTCTGTATAAAGGCCACTTTTCAAAGCCCCAAAATGATACTTTCTTTTGAAATCAACCTGGACAGAAAGGTCACCTGTCTATTAAGGTCATTTTTGCAGGTCCCAGAGGTGACCGTTATAGACAGGCTTCATTGTATGTATATACAAAACCCATCAATAAGCCACATTCTGCTTGTAAAAACTCTTTGCACGTAAGCAAGGCCGCATTGTAAACTCAAATCTGATAACTGCAAAGATATTCCCAGTCGGGCAATGCATACGATCTCATCTCCCCTCCGAATTGCATCCAGACCTCCAAAGTGAGACCGTCAAAT
>OFHS01003254.1:0-17647 GCA_900245855.1 Calvadosia cruxmelitensis | reverse complement strand
TATTATTATTATTATTATTACCTCTTGTTCTGAATCAGCTGGACCAGATGAGCTTTCTTGGTCCTGCAAGACATGTAAAAAAACTCTTTATCATGCAGTCGTCGGAAGACAGGCGAACGTATTTTGATTTATACTTCTTCTACAAAGTCCTTCATGGCAATGTCAAAATTAAACTTTCTCACGCTGTTGTTCCTCTGGCTACTATAACTCGTGGACATAATCAGAGGTTTCGTGTAGACAATTCAAAGCTAAATGCACGACATTATTTTACTGCAACCGCGTACTGTAGTTCGAAAGTGGAACTTACTTTTTCAAGAGATCGTTGATGCATCATCATTCCCTTTGTTTAAATCAAAATTATCAAAAAGACTTATGGAATTAATTTACTTATTCACTAATGTAACCGTGTTGTTTATGTGCACATGTGCCTTCTGTACGTGTATTCTGTTTGAATAGGGTTGACACCGTGAAAAAATATTTGCCTCTTTAGTGATAAACTAGTAGATAATGGTGAGCAGAATGCTAATCAAGTTGTTTTATCATCATATCTATTACGCAATTAGATACATTAAACGCTAAAGCAGTGCTTCCTAAGAACGAAATTATTGGCTAATCAATTTTGTGACGTCATAGTGTTGCAGTTTTTGGCGCCTAAAATTTTGTCGGTACTTTGTGAATGGCATAAAAAGTCGTTCCGCTAGATGTCCCGTAGAAGCGATAACATCAACGCGACCGAAAGCCAAATTTCTGCTCCTTATTCTCGAAGCATTCTAGGACTTAGTGAATACATGATCATGGTAAATTTGTTTCCAAATGCTCATTACGCTAAGCCCGAAATCTGGAAATGAGCGGAATGAGATGGGAATTTCAGTTTTCTTTACATTTAATTCTGCTTTAAACATTGATAACACCACTTGGTAACGTTTTAATTTTCTTCAACATCAGCAGTGGTCTGGCTAAGATAGTAATTGGGTATATTTAGATCAATTTCGTATTGAATACTTGAGGTTTTTGGGAGAGAGAAATGGCCAATGATGCTTTGATCCAAATATACGCTGAACCGATGGAAAATTCGTTTCGCACGTCGTTGTATAACTCCATAGCATCAAAAGAAAAAACCTCGACGTCACTTGATATCAAGTCGAAGTTGTCATTGCCGAAATCCGAAAGAATTGTCAACAGCTTTGAATGAAAATCAAAGTGACGAATTCTGTGGCAATGAAGATAGTTTGAGCAAATCATTCATGTTCCAGCCAACATCATTGGATTCACAATGTGACTTAGCTACGCGGTAAATTACCACGCTCCCGAGTCAGCAATACAACACTATGACGTCAGAGCCTCCCGCCCGTGAATTAATTCCGTTTTCATGTGCATTCATTTTAAGGTCAAATATCTGAAAAACAAATGCTTGCAGACATAAAATAGTAACATAATTTGTAACCTGCATCATGTACTTTGTTAGAAAAGTGTTTTCTCATTAGATGCGTCAACGCTATTGATCTTTCAAATACAGATAAAACATGTGAAATCTCATCGGGTTCATCTTCGACTGCAGCGAATCCTGATCGCTCTAGCAAGATATTTTTCAATCCGTGGTAGCTCCTCTGAACAGCTGTGTATATAGCACGTGCCGACTTCTCTCCGTTGACTTCGGCTGAGGCAATCTCTCATAATTCATTTGAAGGACTATAACTGGTTTCGCTACATTTACAGGAACGAAAACCTGATCCAAGTACTCACTTAACACACTGACAAGCCGATCGACTAGAAGAATTCCACTAAGGGCGACGCTTTCTGAAGACTGGTTTCTCGCTGCCATAGCATTTGACAGTCGAAGTCAGTCTGGTATAGTCAGAACGGTTCTATTCATTCAGCACGTAATTTGACACCTTATTGCCATAGCACAGGTGGGCGTCAGACATGAGTCAGGAAAATACTGACAGACTCCTGTTTGCAATACATTCAGATTCAAGTCTGGCATGTCGTCACTTGCTCTGCATTTCTCAGTGTGTCTTGAAATGGTGGCTGTCAATTAGCTTCAAGCAATCTGCGTTACTCTTTAGCAGACTGTAACATGCAAATGTTGTTTCGTAGAAATTCTATGTAACGGCAAATGATTTGGGAGTAACTTTCCGCTATTGTTGCTTGCCTGCTAAATGACACGTTTTATATTATAAAACGAAATAAATGAAAGAACCTGCTGCATGGTGCATGGAAATTCTATACAATGGATAACCATTGCAACACGTGGCCTTCAATTAATTAGCTCAGTGCCACAGACGACGCCCGCCTGTGGTGTCCACTGCTTACATTCGGACACAACACAACTTCCTGACAGAAAGAATGAATGCGATTGGGGCTGGCAGTCGAATATTAGCCCATTAGCAGGGCAATCAGCTTGCAAGAACGCATTAAAATCCACATTGAGCTGCTGTCTTTGTCTGCTGCTGCCATAAGCCAATGGAGCGCTGATTACAATAGGGTTTTCGTCGTGTATAAAAATACATTTCCGCAAAGCTTCACGGGTAACTGAGCGGAAAAGAATTACCTGCCTTCTCACTGAGTCGTACGACTGCTGCTTGTATCAGAGTTGAATTCAAAGCCATTTTCATTAAATTTATGGATGGATCGTCACGCTTTAGGCAAGAGAGGGGCGACAAAGTATTGCTGTTGGGGTACATGTATTTCGGATTTCGAGATATCCAGCTAGGCTTGCGGAGGGAATGTTTTTCTTGCGATTCCCCAAGCCGCCGACCCAAAAAGACATGTTGTGCTACAGGCGAGAAGTGTGCAACTCAAAGTTGGAAACAGCGAAACGCTGGCTTCATGCTTGTGGAAGAAAACACTTTTCACGTTTGGAACAAATCAATAAAGACACGTATATTTGCTCTCTCCATTTCGTTGATGGAAAGGGACCAACAGACGAGAATCCCGATCCAGTGATTGCTACTCAGTCGGCATCTCGACAGCAGCGAGCCGCTCGTAAACCAACGAAGAGGAAGAGAAACGGCAGCTCTGCTGCAGCGTCTGTTCTGTCGACTGGTGAGGATGCTGATGTCCTTCTCAATGATGCATGTGAAGAACCAATGCCATGCTCCTCGACTGACGATGGCAATTGCATCTTTGTAGGCGTGTCTTTTGCCAGTAAAGCTACGCAAACCATTTTCTGTCGTGACGGTTTAGCAGCCAGGATTGAAAGTATGGTCCTACGAAACAATGCCATCGCTAGTGAAAAACTCAGTGAACTACCCAATCCACTACTCGAGTCTAGATCACTATTTCTATCGTCAGAGAACATACTTGCAGACGATAAAGCTTGTCGCTATTTTATTGGACTTAGCCAAGATCAATTTTTATCATTATATGAGCTTCTTGGCCCTGCAAAGTTTGAGCTTAAGTATTGGCAGCCATCTGTGAACAAGGATGCTAATACCAGCGAAAGGAAAGGCAGCCCGAGAGACATTTATGTGAAAGACCAGTTGTTTATGACTCTGCTGAGATTGCGAAGAGGCTTTAACCTGACTACTATTGCTTATTTTTATGGAATAAGCAATGCATCGGTGAGTAAAATTTTCACCACATGGATTCAATTTTTGTTTTGCCATTTCAAGGACATGAAGCATTTAATGTTTCCCAGCTGGCAAGATTTGAAATCATAGCTGATAGCTCCCAAGGGCCTTTAGGTGCTTTAAGAATGTACGGAGTTCAGTAGATTGCACAGAGTTTTTCTGTCAAGTGCCAAGTGACTATGGACAGCAAGGCAATATGTATTCTTCGTACACGCATCATAATACTATGAAGTGCCTCATTGCTGTAACACCCAATGAGGCTGCTTGCTTTATATCCGATCTATTCGAAGGAAGCATTGATGATGTTGCCATATTCAGGGACTGTGGAATACTGGAACACATCAACCCTTCTGATGCTTTGCTGGTAGACAAGGGGTTCACCGTACAGGACCTACTCCTTAGTAAACAAACAACTGTTATTATCCTACCCTTCCTTGGAAAAAGAAGGTCTCTCACCAAAGAAGAAGAATTGCTCACCAAAAAGATTGCTTGGGCAAGGATACACGTGAAACGCTTCAACGAAAAACTAAAAAAATTCCGTCTTGTTGGAAATACAATTCCTCTGAATCTTACAGGACTCGCTTCACAGTTGGTTTACATCTGTTGTTGCTTAGTGAACTTTCAACCCTGCTTGTGGAAGTGAACCTGAGAAAACGATAGGTAGTGGATGTAGGGGCCTACACCGCTGAGTCAGTAAACATGTCACTGATGTATTATTAATAGTACTTGTGTACTCTTTCTGTTTATAACATAGCATTTTGGATTCTCGCAATCTGATTGGCTAAGAGATGTGGTGATAGAACTCGATATCACACAGAAATGCTGTCAACAAATTTGCAAAGTGGCATAGGGAACCTTTTTGATCCCAACTTTAACTTTGGACTTAGATTGACGGCTACCGCAATGGGTGGCGTAGAGCTGGTTTGAAACGGTTTGCAAACTTAAAGCAACAACAGAGGACCTCAACAAGTTGCTTTTTCAAAACGAACTGCATGATACAAATTGTATTCAAGGGTACACAATTTTATTGCTAAGTCATGAATCGCAAATAATAGAAGCACAAACAATTTCGGTTAGACAGTTAAACAGTTACAGGTATTCTGATAAAGAGTAGTTTTACTTTTGACACAGACGAAGAAGGCAGGGATTATGCAACGATAAGCCATTCCGAAGAGACGAAAAATAACTAAGGAGGAATTCATGACAAAGAGTCATTAGAGTGTCCTGGGCAGATTAATTATACAGAAGCGACGGCAGCAACATCCGATAAACATAACAGCATTGAAGTTGTACGTGATAAAACTCAACCCACGTTGCGACAAACTACTCCAATGCGAAACGAAGTTGGTTGCGAGCCAATACAACATAGTATGAGAATAGACATCTCGTGTGTACACGAACCACTGAGTCAGGGCCACAGTCCACATCCATCACTTTGTGGTCCAACGCTGACCCGAGTTCAAGGTAAATCATGTCCATTATTCCATATCAGCTAACCACCACGAGACAAGCTCCACAAGATGAATAATGCAGCTGCTGTCGTTCGTCCACTGTTTTTCAATTGCTCCATTTCCAATGTTAACGTCAACATTAGCAGTAATTAATCCAAATGGAGAAATACACTGTTGTTCAGATTTCCGTAGACGTTCATAGAGACAAGATATGCGAGCGTTCAGTTTTTCGTTCTCTGATTTTCAAATCGCCTTTTCAATGGTGTCTTGTATTCGTTATTCATAAAATTCATAAGGCTTGAACTCGAGTTTTTAAATTGGCTCTCATTCCACACTTCCTTTGAATGACGTCACGAAAACAGGAGAATATCAGTGTTCATCAAAATATGACTAGTACAAAATGGGATTGAATCTCTAAATATCGCGTTTTTGCCATGTTACAAAGCATTTATCGGACAGCAACCGTGGGATATGGCCATTTATCACACTCGAGAAGCTGTGAGACACTCGAAAGGCTAAAAATCACTTGCCTGCGGCTCGTGATTTTCTGATGTCTTTCTCATGTCTCACTACGCCTTAATATACGTAACAGTATGTTGACGATGAATAACACATTGTAACTCTTGGTCATTATCAGGACTCAGTTGTACTGAAACGATTTTATAACCTATCAACTATTAGTTTTTACCACCTCTCGTTCAAGGCCAACACACGTTCCATGGTAAGCTAAAACATGATAATAGCTGTTTTAAATATATTATTAAGCGCTGCGCTACCTGTTGTAAAAGGCCAACACACATTCCGCTGTAAGCTTCAACACAAGCGGTTTCAAATATATTAATTGGTTACAAATAAATACAGTACTGGTAGTTCTATAGCTGTTGTAGCAGTAACAACAGAAAGAAAAGTTTATTTCAAACAACGTGTTAAACTGTTCATCGCAGAAGTACATGAACATCATTCACACATAAAATCTAGAGGCAAAAGCCTGCGTGGGACGCGCATAAGGAAATACTGTGGAACAAGAATCCTTTTCCAAAAGGCAAGTGTTTTCCTAGCAATAGAGCACTGCAGGCGCATACCTTTTGATATTTTTTCAATAGAGGGTTCCCCCTTAGCGCTGTAAAGAATTAAGTCACAATGGCGCAAACCAGTCTATAGTAACTGCAGTTGAATTTGATAGTAGTACAGATGCTGTCTCTTCAGCTGGAGTGTTCCATCAGCCATCACACGAAAACACTGCCGTTGTATCATAGTCTTCATCAACGGATCGGTGTGGCTAGCAATAACGTCTTTGACTGAGCAATAATGCAATAGTTTCAAGCATTTAATTTCTAAAAGCCCTACAACATTACCACTGCTGTCAATAACCAATCCATCTGGACTGGCACCCAGATGAGGGTGAAGTCTATGCACCCACAGGCCTGTTTCCACAACACGGTTACCAGTTTTAGAAGTGTATGCTGCTCTAGCATGGGCTTCCGCTTCCAAGCCATAAAACATGTCTTTTGACTGAAAAGCAGACTTGAACCAGAATTTATCCCGCAAGAAGTGGAACAAACGTTGTCTGTTTGGAATGCCTTCTATCAATCACTGACTGAAGGTAGACACCACTTTACACTTTGATACTGTAATTCTTAGCCACCGCTCAGAGAACCACTTTGCACTCTGACTTTGCTGGTCTGTACCAGGAACCATGCAGCAAAGTTGCTGTCCACATAAAGTGTTGCCCTCGGACAGAAGAGAATCATAAAATATTTCACAATGTTGATTTAAAATGAATTTCTCGTCTACTCCAAGTGTAAAATCACCGTGCGGAACAAACAAAACACTCTCCCACATTGAAATTTCTTTGTTACAGGATTCCATCGATGTAATGAATGTTGTCAATCGTGGAGCATTCGTTGGGCCTCGATAGGAAGATGGACGAGGATCAAAATTATAAAGGTCACGTTTTCTTTTCATCGTGGCTAACTTGGCAGAAGAATAATCTGCGTTGTGCAGGGCTTTCGGGTTTCTTCTTGCCCTTATTCCAAGCGCAAGGCTTGGAAATGCAAGTCGTTAGCACAACATGGCCGGAATGAATAATGTGATCGCTCAGCAATAACAAAACTGCAGCGACATGAGCACAACGTCCCAGGGAACGTGCAATGCACGTACATGTAAAGGACTTAACGAAACCACTGATTTTACTTAAAGTTATCGAAACTTGCAGTGATAACTCTTTCTTCATGGAGTGATGGACAAGTCCACGGACGAAATAGTGATGCCTGTATTCGTTGTCCTGCACCTCATCAACAAATTCACTTTTCAGCAAGTTGCTACCCTTTTTAGTGGTTTTACAGTAGCTGAATCAGCAGCATCACACTCCTCCTCGTCATAAACCTCCTCTAAGTTGCTGTCAGCTGCAGATTCAACAAGATAGTGGTAGACATGACCATAGTTGAAAGCGGACGGCACGTTCCTGCTCGGGAAAACGTTCCAGCCATCGACAGGTTAAACACTTGATCCGCCAGCACAAATTTACGAAGAAGGGTTTTGCTTAGCTGCCTTGATATCATACCACTTTCCCCCATCAATCTTCACATCAAAAGGTTTGCCAATGGCAATACAACCCTCGACACGAATAACAAGTTCTGCTTTCCTGCTAGTCTTCTTTTCGCCGTGGCACTACAGCCAACGTTTCAACTCGACAACAGAGCAATCTTTGACATAATTAGCAAAAGTCTTGACTGACGTAGGACATTTCACCTCGATGACAGCATCACCGTTCTCAGCTATCCAATCAGGAGATGCACCGAAGATAGGATAGTCCGGTCTCAGGAATAGACCCATGCCACTGTTGACATGGATTGCATGCGAGCCTTCAATGGCAGCAATAACTCAAGGGCTCTAGATTAATTCCTCTCTTTGTGGCTGCAGTTCCTTCGAAGGTACGTGCCCCGATCAAACCCTCCCGATGTGAGCCCTCCATTGTTTGGCATTGAGCAGCATCATAGCACTTTGAGTCAGTAACTCTTCCAAACCGCGGAGCTTGTGTCACAATGGATTAGCGACTTGACCAGCAGTGAATAACGAAACGTTGTGCCAGTCACTGCTTTGAATGCCGCGAAAGTTATCAGCGAGATCTTGAGCATCAATCACTTCTGCATGGTAACCACAGAGCTGAAGCCCGACTCAAGGCTAGGATTGATGTCTCACGCTTTTAGGCACAGCAGCCTTTGCCTTGCGTGGCTTGCGCTTTATTTGCTGAACGTGCGTGCGATTGGCTTTTGAGGCCTCTTCGTCACGAGCAGCTATTTTAGCTTCGCATAACTTGAGAATGTCCGCGATCGATGAAACTTCGTCCAATGCGTGACATTTTTGAAAGATCTCTGTATCTTACAATCCTTCAATAAGGAAGTAACCAAGAGTACGATCGTAGCAATGCGTACAAGGATCGGTCAGATGGAATAATTTGAGCTTTTCCCGATAGAGATACGGAGAGAGACTCGCAATCAGCTTGCACACGCTTTTATAAAGATGGATCGGCGAATCCGCGTGTTGTCTTTTTTACGATAATGATCAGCCAATTTCTCAAAGAGTTCAGATGCACTAGAATGACAAGGATCAATTTATAACACAATACGAACAGTGTCACAAAGTATCAATAGAATCGTGACACCAGAAAAGAAATGTGTTGCGGAATAGCGGTAGTAGACAAACCAGTAAATGCCAAGTAATCAAACATTTGATCTCACCAATCTCTTAATTGACCATACGTCAAAGAATCAGTTAATTTTTCTGGTGGAAGATAAGCGCTTGAGAAACATAACCGTTCCTCGACAGATGAGTGGGCGACGCTCGTGGAGGCAATGACTTCAATCTTCGAGGCATCCAAATCAGGAACAGTGTCTTGTGGTGGTGTAATGAGGGGTACTGTCGGAGTCGATGGTCAAGGGCTGGATAGAAGGGAGCCCAAAGTCGCTTCAGTTCGCGCTTCAAAGGAATCCATTCTGGCCACAAGATCGTCAGAAACGATGTCGACAACACACTCAGTTCGTCGTCTTGTGACGCAACACCAGCACCAGCTTCAAAAACAAGCTTTGACTTGCGGTTCTTCGGCATTGTATAAATAGATCTCCAAACAGCTTACGATACAATAAAATAAAGTCGGACTATCGTCAAGTATCTACTGCGCCATGTATTGTTCTCTAATAATGCCATGACGACACTGTTCACTTGACGAGTAATTATTCCACATTGAATAGTTTAAAGTGAATGTAGATGTGATATCGACCTCCACATAACAACGAGGCTACCACAGACATGTTACAGTAAAGCCGCGTTTATGCATGCCTGACAGACGGGCAGTTTTCTTGACGTACGTCTGATTTCCTCAACCTTTTCAACTGTCGGGGCAAGTCGGCCATGCATAAACGTGTTTGCTGCGTCAATTACTTGACGTACGTTGACGTACGACATGGTTGAAGAAACCCGTTCATGTCCCATTGCAAACCGACAGTTGAAGAAGTCGCAGGCATTGTTCTCTCTGAAGGTGTTGACACTTCAAACGATACCGGCGTCGCCAGCTTTTCATTTTGTCGCTGGACGCCATCTTGCTATGACGGGGCAAACTGAAACAATAGAGGCGAGAAATCTAGAGGCGACGCTGATTGGTTGAAGAATCACGTGCTATTTTTCTGACGTCTAGAGCTGCTAAAAGTCGGGCATGCATAAACGGTCCTTTATGCATCAATTTCTGGTGTTGATTGGTTTGACCTATCCTTCAACTTGACCCCGTCGACGACAATTGACGATGGTTGAGGAGACGGGCATGCATAAACGCGGCTTAAGTATTACTAGGATGCTATATTACGCAATTCAATCGAAGTTCAGCGTCCACCATGCATTTTTCTAGACTTCAAAACTATTTATCGACTTGATCTTGCCCTTTCCTGTGTTGTTCTTTGCACCCTTTGTGGACTAATCATTCTAAAGACAGTTAATTACAGTAGTGTGGAAATTAAGAAGACTGGCGATAGTGTGCATATACCGAATGTTTTGAGCGAAGTGATCACCGTCCTAAAGGACTAAAGGGAATTGGGCATATTTTGTTTTTCTTCAACTTTGATTTAAGCAGTATTAATTACATCTTGTAATTTGCTTCGCATTTACTGTTTAACAGTATAAGTGCATGGCTAACCCTAAACCTTCTTCAGACAATACTTCAGTTCAAGTTGTCTCGTGTTATATGAAATGGATACAGATACCTCCATTTTGATGACCACTACCACTTCAGTTGATATTTCTGGTATTTTTATATATATGATAAAAGATGTTTATGATTGTAGATCAGGTGATATCTTAATGAACTATATCGTCTTCCTGAATAGTTCACAGTTGTGGCAAATAATAATAGACAGATCACAGAGATTGAATATGAAGAAAGGAAAATGATTTTTTACTGTTCTTGATGAAAATTTAAATTCTCTAGTACCGGAATGTTTGGTATATATAACCAGTCACAGTTGGTCAATGATACACAGGATTTGGTAGGTTCACAGAAAAATAGTTACAATTCATTTACAAAGGAACAATTGATATTTGAGTGAAAATTTGATTTCCCACCTTAGATTATGCAATTTGCAATTAAAAATTCTAATCGTTATTTGAGCTGTTATATGTGCTTGTTTACATCTTGATGTTTAAGATCTCACCTCTACGTTTTGCATACTCTCAAAGATCCATAAGAATGTATTTTCCACTGTGCTGCGCCTGTTCTTCTGGTTAATGGAAAGACTATCTATATTGCTCTCGCTAAAGGGTTCCATGCATTTTTACTTTGACTAGTCAAATTCCATGACTAAATAACTTATTACCGACAATTAGTAACTAACTAAGATCATGTATTCTTGCATTTAATATCAATGTACATTGTGAAGCAAGCAAAGAAACTATTTTTTGGACATTTGAAACTATAGGTTCTTAACATTGAATTTGCATTCCTTTTTTGGACATGTATTGCCGATTGTACGTCTCATGTCGTCAAGCTTGTAGAAAACATGGCTTGGTTTCATGGTGACACTTTCAATAACGGCTCCGTTGGATTCTGCGCCAATTTGCATTGTTCAACTTTGACCTGGTATAAGCGTAGGCGCTGTGCCGTGTGTTTCGAAAACTGCGCACAACAAGAGCCGTGTTGTTTCCTAAAGGTCGGAAAATTTGTACTTGCTAATGAGTGGCAGGTGCCTGGTTTTGAACATACGTTCTTACATACAAACAGACAGACGCTTGTGAAATATATATATCGGGATTCTTAATGAGAATAACATTTTAGAAATACGGACAAGTACAAAAATTCTAAACATGAGCACGAAAATTCATAAACTCAGAATATATATGTTTGAAATAAGAACGACCGTTTTGCTGTGTATTTACTCCTTTAAATCAGAGCTCAAAGTCCATCATGCCTTTGTGAAGACTTCATGATACCCTCATCATGTTATTTTAAGAACCCTTTGTGAGCTAACAATTCTCGGATCAATCAAGTAGCGCGGAAACGAAGCAGAATGGCGATATTGCGCATACATCGAATGCTTTGACGGACGTGATCGTCGTGGATATTATGGCGCTTCTGCTTGCTTGGCAGCCACTGCATTGTTGAAGTGACTAAATCTGGCTAAAGCTGCAGTAATTTATGTTACGTAATACATGAATAGTTTTGTTAAAGTATTTTTTGAACGAAGTTCGTTCAATAACGCTATAGAAAAAATGCATTCAGTGGGTTGCTGTGCAGCATTGTATTAGGTTTTATCACACAATCATTGAAATACCACCGCTGTTCCGCAGATCGCCTATACGTTCACGCATGATTCAAGACTATGAAACAGAATCCGTGTCAAAATTGCACTAATACTTCCACGAAACTCATAAACGCCACCAGGACTTCGACATCCACCACTACGACGGACCAGTAAGCTGGCTGGATTTGGGAGAAATTTCCACGTATACCTCAGCACCAATTAATGTGATGTAATGTATCAGGGAAGATGGATATCTGGACTTGCAATGGTTGACGAAAGTTGATGTATAATTATTTCAACCCTACAAATGCACTTTGCCTTGGATGTTACTATTGCGTGGATATCAGTCGGGGTTTCTGCACTGAGAGCTCTGAAAACGTATACGAGAAATTGCGCGTTTAGTCGCCGAATGACGTCCCCGTCACTCACACAGAACATTTCTTAAATCAGTTGATTTCGTCGATTTCGACGGTAGTTTCATCTGTCCAGGTGAGCCTGTTTACTCTTAGGCTACTTCTGTAATAGTTTGACGCACTCGTAGTAATTTGTGATTTACATAAAAACTTTGTAATTAATTAGCCAGTTCACGGTTATTCACGATCATGTCCAGAAAAGGTGGCTTGGTACCTAGGCGGAACTAGGAAAACTTGTCTTCGATTGCTATTCGATGTTGCTGCTTCTGCATGAACTTTCTGGATATTCCATGCCTCTCAGCTAAATATAATTTGCATTGACTGAGAAAATACACATCATTCATATACGTGTTCTGGTTTTAAACAAAGATTATCGTCAAAGTCTTCGTGATTAAATCAGGATTTTGCTATTTCACTGTGCTGAATATCAGAAAAAATACCAGCAAGTGCAGCGACGTCGTAGAATGCAGGGGTCAAAACACAACTAATCGAAGACAATTTTTTGTTCGTTTTTCCCCCTACTGTAGGTACAAGGCTGCCACTTCTGGGCATGCGCGTAAACAACCGTGAACTGGTTTAAATACGATCAAAACCAACGTTGACCGCAGATTAAGTAATTGAGAAGAAGACCACTGAACAATGTGGTTCAGCTGGTCATACAAAAACAATCTTGCGCTTAAAATTTCAATCGAAAGCAGACTGTTTAAATGTTATTTGTATGTAATGGTGAGCAGCTCCATACAGCTAGGAGAGGACCGAACGGGAACGATTTACAATAGTCAATACAAGGAGTCCTCTTTCTGTTAACCATGGATTGACTAAAGGTCTATATAGAACTCAGTTCCGCTCACATCGAAGGCTAGCTGTCGATCAAACTCAAAGCTCTCTTAAATCGAGCATGCAACACTTGAACTTTTTAAAATCAACTTGCAACAATTGCAGCCGACAGACAGACATTTGTTCGAATCACATCTGATCATTGGAATCTGACATTATCGTAATGGTGGATGTGATCGTGGTTGTGGATGCTATAATGGTGGCGGATGTCATGATGTCGGTGCAATTCTGGCTTGGTAGTTAATTGGTGTCAAGTCGATCTTGGAGTGTTGGCCCGAATTGGGCTTACTACTCCATCGAGGTGGCGTTTGTGAACGTCGTGGAGATGATGGTGCAATTTCGCCCCGATCCGGCTTTATACACGACAGAACAGATCACTGTCTTATAAAATTTCCCTGCCATTTTCACTACTAGAGAAATGTAGTCATCTAGGGATGTGAAGTAACTGGTTATTTTAATAACTAGTTACTGCTTGAAAAGTTACTTACAATTTCTGGTAACTTTACAAGTAAAGAGTTACTTTGCCCTAAACGTGGCTTGTAACTATAAATGGCTAAGAAATTTAAACGTAACTAGTAACTATTGTAAGGTGCTTTCGTAATGTTGTGTTTAAAGTGAAGTTTTCAGTTTTGAACTCGATTTGATTGATCATTTTGTAACTCAAAACATGCTTCCGATGGGTCAATTCTCCTTGACAAAATTTATAGCAAACAAATATCATGTACTCTGCCATTCTGTACAACAGACAACCTAAAATGGCCCTTGTGAGATTTCCTCTGATTCTTTAATTTGAGAAAAAAACTGTAGCTACTAACTCCTTCTTGACAAGTAACTAATAACCTAATAACTTAAGACAATTACTTTTGCGTATGAGTAATGTTTGAAAGGAACTGTAGTTCTTTTCTATACAATGTAACTATAGCCCTATTTACACTGCACCAACTAACCCAGGTCGAACCCGGGTTAAATCGGCCCCAATTTGCACTTGCATAGCATAAATTGCAATCTAAACAAGAACTGGGGTCGAACCCGGGTTAACTTTCTCAGCGCATGCGTACACTGCTCGCTCCATACAAAATTATTTCACGATGGTGGGTCGATCGTTTGCAACTTGGTTTGAAAATCTGTCTTTTCCTCCCACATGAATCCAGTTGTTCTTGAATGTCACCAGCACAGCTTCCCAAGAATACACAACTCTTCATCCCAAAAATTTGTCCACGGTCGACTTTCGTGACGCTCTCCATCGTTGTGATGTAAACCACTGCCGAAATCTGAGCCGAAAGCATTCCAAATGTTCACGTTCTTTCCATAGCATCGGTTAAAAAACGTATGTCTGCATATGAGCGGACTTGAACTAACCCGGGTCGAACCCACTTTCACATTTACACTGCAGTAAAGTGGGGCGAACCCTGGTCGAACCCACCTCCTGTACGTGGGTTAGTTTAACCCGGGTTCGACCCGGGTTAACGTCTTTTACACTTCCAAAACTACCCGGGTTCGCCCTGAGTTAGTTTTAACCCGGGTTCGTTGGTGCAGCGTAAATAGGGTTTATAACTGTAACTTGTGACTTTTAAAAAATAGCTGACACAACCTTGGTTTTAACACTGCGTTGATAGCACAACGCGACTAATGTAAAGTGACAGGAGATCCTTCTCAGTCTTGTGGTCTTGTGACGTCAGCCTCGTTTGCGCGTGGCGTAGCTTGCTTCGACGGCAAGTCAACCTTTCTATTGGCAGTGATTTCTTCTCACCGTGTTTATGTTGTTTTGCTTATTTGTACTCTCAAAGCCGCGCACAAAGGGTCCAAAATCGAACTTGGTTAGCAAGCTTTTGCAATCGTTGTTTCGTCGTTCCGCCATGAGGGCTGCGACTGGATGCGCTGACAAAGTTTGGATTTTTTCCGGATTTTGACAGAAATTTTCCAAAATATGTAGGATTTCTAATTGATTTTCACTTCTGAAAAAAGATTTAGCAAAGATGGCTTCCTTAATCCAAAATGGCTTCTGCTGGATTCCCCGACAAATCCATATTTCAGTTATAGGAAATCTCATTCACTTTTGGATTTCCATAATAGCCCAATGGCAAGAACTGGATGGCGCTGCTTACGACTTTGCGTGGCACCACCAGGTTATGTGGCACATGTCGTTCGAAGAACTGCAAGAACAACAAGGGCATCGCCGTGAATGTTACTCTTTCTTTACAAATGTAATAAATATTGATAAATATATTCTCCTTATAGTATTGGTGGCCATACGCTGTCTTACGTAGAGAGCTCTATTCGCGATCTCGGAGTACACGTGTCTCCAGATCTCAAGTCTTCCTCTCGTTGTCGCATCGTTGCAACGAAAGCTGGCCACGTGGCAAACTTTATACTTAGAGCGTTGAGATGGAGCAACACAGAGAACTTGGTCAAGGCATTCTGCATTTACGTCCGACCTGTATTAGAATACGCCTCGCAAGTATATAATCCCCATCTGAAAAAAGACATAAAACTAGTAGAACACATACAGCGAAATTTCACCCGGCGATTGATGTATCGCCGTTATAAGTCGACTGTTCAACTTTCCTATCTCGAAAGGCTTGATTTTCTCGAGATGGAAAGCCTTGAAAGCAGACGCAGACAACTTGATCTCCATCTCCTATACAAGGTCATTCATGGTGCTGTAGACATGAAATTTCCGAATGACATCAGTTTTATCAAAACCTCCACCGGCGGTCATGATCAGAGACTGACATTTACTCGGCCAAAGAGCGATGCCAGAAAATACTTCTTCTTCCCCCGTTCTATCACTTTGTGGAACAGCCTTCCCCAGGATGTCGTATCGTCATCCCCGTTATCGGCTTTCAAACGCCACTTGAAAGAGCACTTCGCACGCAGTAGTGTTCTGTAGCTACTTAGTTATCTTATAGTTAGAAATACTATTTATATTCCATTGCAAGAAACGTACACATGTTTGTTATCTGTCTGGTATAAGAGCCTATTTACTTAGGCCTTCCATTCATGTATTCTTATTCGGTAATTCAATTGTTATTCGAATAAAGACACATCTCTCTCACCCTCTCTCTCTCAATCAGAGGGCAAACAACACAAGAAATTAGATACTGATATATTTCATATTACGGATGGTTATTTAATTATTTTACAATAAATCGAAGCAGAAAATCAACATCGGATCAAAAGATCAACTTTCAGCCAGCAAAGCTCTTTGCGTTGGAGATGCAAGTCATCACATCAAGGTAACGGTGAACACTCGCGGTCCTGAGAAAACAACACACAGCATTACCATTGAAACCTCAAACGTGCTAGCTTGGAGGGATGAGATTGCATCGTACTACAAATCAATCGGATTCTTCGTGCAAGTAACACAATCAATCACGATGTCGTCGACGAAAACTTTCAATGTTTTCTTGACCGAAGACAAGAAAAAGAAATGTCTCACCTTTACAACTTTCGCAACTGGTAAGATTGTTGTTACTAGTGCAGTTGATTTGCTAGATTTTCAGGAAACGCATTTTACTGCAATGAAAACTGCTTTGGGCTGCAGTGTTGTTGACCGCGTGGAAAACGATGCTTCCCCATCTTGTCTCAAAGCTCTTGCGAAATCTCAGCCTCAAGTCCACGCGCTCTATTCAACCGAGGCCACGAAGGTTATACGTCATCAGCTTCTTTGTTCGATAAATCGAATGCTCTAAATAACGAACTTAATCCAACTTCAGAAGATGTAGTAAAAAGGTTATTTCTGTTCGAGTCAAAATCGTTACAACAACCAGTGGCGAAGCTAGCTATCCTGCTTTCCTGCCGGGCAGGAAATAAATTCCCAAGGTCTGTCCTCGAAATAAGACGTTTGCAAGGACTTTTAGCCTATCCCCCCCACAACCCAATAGCTGGTTTGTTGTTTCATTTAATTTGTCGAACAGCATATAATTCTGCAGCCGCTTTCGCTAAAAGTCCTCTGTTGCTTGTCATGCGACCACTTAATTCACATCACCGGTGGTAACAATGCAGGCCATTGCAGGCAGGCTCCCTTTGTACTAACAAAATTGGTTTCCATTCATTGACTCATTGTCCCTGACAACCTGACAACAGCAGCAGGGAAGAATCCTTTGTCCTTGGAATTACTCCTGCTCACTTGAGATGAGCAGCAGATTTGATCACGTGATCATCGTTGATTGGCTAATCTGCCATGCATGATGCGGCCGCTGTTCTTGTAAAATCAAGTTCTTTCCTGCCCTGAAATTTTGGCAGGATCGGGCACAGACAAGAAGTATTGCGTGTGTGGGCAAGGTCAACAAAGAAGCGTTACTACGTCACATGGTTTCCACGAATAATGCGGCAGTCGCTTTGGGAAGAACACGGGGAAGAAGGAAATGGGACTGCAAACAGTGAAACCATAACACTGGACTCCGTAACTGGACTCCGTAGAAGACGTTCTCTTGCCAGAAAAGAGTGAACTCGTCTTCGCTGTACTGTGGGGGTAAAACAGGCTGGCTGCATTGTTTAGGATCTCGATGCACGAAGACGAGCTTATTGAGAAGGAGCTCGATTGTAAATTGCAGCAGCTAAGAATCGAGAAGTTTGTTGAGAAACCG
>OFHS01003253.1:729-17648 GCA_900245855.1 Calvadosia cruxmelitensis | reverse complement strand
ACTACAGGAGACAAGAATAAGAAACAACAGGAGGCAGCATGAGCTCTTACCTGGACATGAACGTGTACGACAGCCGACAATGCAACGAGGAGAACAACCAGATCCACAATGCAAAATGCAGTAGAGTTTTATAGGTAGAGGGAATCACAAGGCAAATCACATGATCTAGCATTGAGATAACTTGTGACAGACAGGCTCCCGTAATAGGCAAGCAGCATAAGCCAACGCGTATTGCACTGTGGACAATTATTCAAGTCACAAGACCAGCGGAGTCATTACAGTCACAAGGTTGACGCCATCAGCTTATAACTTGATGAGAATCACGAGACAAGTAAATTAAATTAATCGAAGTCATCAAAATTATTCTATGTTGTGTGAAGTCTGTAAGGACATGGAATAACTTGCCTGATTAAAGTTGGAAAAGCAGTCGGCAAATAATCTAACAACTGTGTTGCGTGTGGCATCAAATAAATAGGCATAAGCGCAATAAGTCGAATCAAAACAACTTGAAACCGTAGAAAACGTCAAACAAATGCATACAAACCGCTACAAACCGATACCAGGTCGTAAAAACAAAAATATTCTTCGTTCCATCAGACTCCGTGCCTCCGTCTCAGTTCATCACAGAATCGGCTAAACGAAACCATGCTGAAACTGAGCCACCGTACATGAAAAATTAGCACGACTGTGGCTGATAGACCACGCGAGGCTACAGTAAAGAGATCAGAGAGAAAGATGGAAACATGACAGTCCATAAAATATGATAGAAGCCACTTTCTGGCTAAACATCGACCTTCCTACTTCGTGCTGGCAGCCATGTTTTATGTTTATTTTCGCGCTTTTTTGATGCTCGAAGAAGTTTCGAGATGGCGCATGCGCAGTATTAAATGTCGCGATGAGCCCATACCGTGGATTTCACATGGTATCAGTTCATAGTGGTAAACACACAAGAGAGAACCGAACAACAACTTGTCTCTTGGGACTCTCTAGACTAACCCACTGATTACAGAGACAGCAAAAGCTAAATAACACCTAGATAATACAAATGACGAAACAGCTATTTACACCTAGTGGAATCACATGACACCACACAATGCGTAAAAGGTCAAATATCCACTGCACCATGTAAAGAACTCAATAAACACGCTTCATGTGTACTCGACAACTTGTGACCAACTGACTGTGGATTACATAGCAGGGATTACATATGAGAGAGGCCACGTGAATACAAGGCTACTAAAGTTTTCAGCTCACATGAACTTAGTATGTAGGATTCCAAAGTGTAACAACTTGAATGAACTTGATTGTATATTGTTAACTTCGTACTGTTGTATCTTTTCAGACAATGCGGATAATAATTATTATTATGTTTTTTTTACTGCAGAATCAGACAGTAACATTTCAATGTCACCAGAAACTCTTGGCAAGACACTCATCCATCTTCAGGAAGTGATTTGCAAAGCGGCACGCGATGTTGGCACTGGAAGTGACAGCAGGAGCAGTCCTAACGATCTATCCAATCACAGAAGCATGTCTGATCATGACAAAGATTGCAGCAGGTATCTACAAGTTAATCCGTTTAATAGAATTATCACATAATCTGAACGACCATTTCATCGAGCCAATTTGCCCAAAATAGAATCAAATCCTTTCAAATTCTCTAAGTTATACCTGCTCTTTTGACGAGAACATTGCTGCAATGCTCTTTCTGAGCAGCATCACACAGATATTTGTTTTGCTTCGATATAACCTGAATCATCCTATACGTTGCAGGAAGTGGGGATCTGCTTGACAATATTGCATCTTGACTACAAATATTATTATCTTTGCATGAATATTTGCACTTCAATGCTCAAATGCTAACATTTTGGCAAAATATTGCGCTTTTGGCCTAAAATATCAACTTTTGAATCATCGGTCCAACCCCTTACATTGATTGCCAAACTCTGTATCTGAGAACTAGAAACTTGAGCTCCTGTTGATACCTGAGCTTAGCAAAACATCACTTAAGTATTGAATCAAATCAACCCTAATTTCATATAACCACTGGCAATCGCAATGTCAACATGCTCTTTCCAAATTGGCATTTTCCTGGAGTGGTTTCATTTTACTATTAGTGTAATACAGTTTTGATTCATTGGAGTAAGTAAGCTGCGTTGGCTCAAGTAGTGCTATTATTGTCACTCCACTGACGTCCATTGTTCCTATTCTACTGACTGGTTAGCTAGTCTATATTGCTATTATTGTCTGTATTGTTTCATATGGATTGCATCTTAGTATGGCATGTTGTGAGTGGCTGCTGTTAGTTGTGTCTGTAATTGCTGTGAAGATGAACAGAACGTGAGACTACGAAATTATGGATATGTCAGCTGATTTCAGACCTTTAATCGTTTCGGTATATTTCTGTTTCTAGAAAGGATTCTTCACTTGGCAGCATTAATGTTCAATCTTCTCCTGATCAGCTCCATTGTCTATCAGATCTTCCATTTGAGGCACAGGGATATAATCCTTTGGAATTGAATGAATTCTTCTTCAGCTCCAGAAACATTCTGGAGAAGGATTTCTCTGAACTGACATTGACTGGTATGTGCTGATTCTTTGGTATTATTTAACTCGTGAAACAAGAATTGGTATGGTTTAAACAACTTTGGCGCAGTGTAGTAAACACCGCAATCAGTATAATAATTCAATGATATATTTGTTCTCCCTGAGTTGCAACATGTCATCCAAGGCTGAGCCAATTTGGATCATCAGGGTATTTATAGTAGCAGCACAGGAGAGTATACCTCTCTCATATAAGAGAATGCAAAAGCAGAACTGGCAATGGGAATTACTTGTCAGTTTTGACATTGAAGCAGCTTGTTGAATGGCTCACTTCTGAAGAACGAACTGATTGTATCACTACAGGAGAATGTTTAAAGTGATTTGGCTAATGGAAATGACCGACAAGTGCACTGATTTTGCTATCTACAACAAGCTTTCTACGTGTTTGAGCTACATGTCTATTTAGTCTGTGCATGTGGCATGTAGTTACATCTCTGTGGAGTATGTTTGTGTTGTCGTGTTTTGTACATGCACTCTGTGTCATATTCAAGTATTTAAATTAGTAAATCACAGGCTCATACTCAACATGATTGCATGGATACTTTCATGCGTTGTAGCTTAACCCCGCAGGACTAAATGTGAGGTATATGCTGTATATTCTACCTGTACGATAGTAATGCATGCTAGTCAGTCTACATATCCAAATAAGTGTATATTTCTGGCCAGATTGAAGTATTTGCGCAACTTCTGGTTACTGCTTGCTGATGGCGACTGGAGATTAACGGCAAGCAGCTCTTTCTCTTTATTCGTGGCAGAATTTGAGTGCATGTGTGCATCGATTTTTTCTGAACGGTTGATCTCCAAGTTGGAAAGGTCACATAAAGTCATTTTCTTTTCTATTTTCAGGGGGAGAGTTGAATGCAGGATAGCTGCTTACAATTCGTAGATGCCAGCCATTTGCTGCAATTTTGGAATTCTTTTATCAAAATCCAATCAGTAGCTAGATAGCAAAGAGATCTGTGAACTCATTCCCCTCTGCAGCCCACTTCTTTGCAGTTCAATACAATGTTTAATTTGTTAAATTGACTTGGGATTGCAAGAGGTATGGCGATGAGACAAGCTACGATTAGTCTGGCTTGAGGTTTTTCAGACATTGGCTACATGACTCCTGCTTCAGAACCACAAAAGCTGTATGGATGTATTGTGTTGCGCATATCAACAGAAAATGCAATTCTCAATTCTAATAAGCTGGAACTCATGGATCATCTATTATTGCTGAAGAAACTGGATATTTGCCGGTGTTCTCCGGAAACTATGGAATTGTTTGCATCGCGACATTCACAAGCACAGAACAGTGTTGAGTAATTCTAGATCAAGTGTTTCATTTTCAACCTTCGGAGTCCTGTAAGGCTCCACTTTAGGTCCATTACTTTTTATCCTATTTATGAATGATTTTACCATCTTCAACCAGCACACGTCAGTTGTAATGTATGCCGGTGACAGCACGGTGATAACATCTGCAAAAAGCATGGAGACACTTAAGGATAAACCCCTTACTGATCTAGAAGCCAACTCCCCATGGTACAGCAACAATCACGTGGCAGTGAATTTGGGCAAAACAAAAGATATAGTCCTTACAACCAGGAGCGGATCTGGTATTAGTCAAATTCGTCGCTCGACAAACATAAATTTTCAGAAGGTATGATAATGTTATTTACTACATCAAAATATCAAAATATTGTAATTTTGAAATGTTCAAGGCTTTCTCTGTTTCCATCTACATTTTGTGCTAAATACGCTGAAAGCAGAAATCCAATGTGCAAGATTGACATTCGTGACTTGTCTAGGGCCTCCTTCTGGAAGCGCTGGTTGCTCGCTTCTTTTTCTAGAAGGATTTGACCAGAGAAATTGCGACGGACGGATCTGGAGCCTCGTTTATCATTTCGAGAAAATGGATAAGCGTTTGACCACGTTCAGTAGAGCGTGAAAATGAGCTGCGACTGATCTAGAGCCTGTCTGTGGTTCTGATTTCAAGAAGGATTTGACCGCAAAAGTTGCGACTGATCTGCAGCCTTGTTCATCGTGTTCAAGAAATGAATTTACAAGTATTTGACCACATTCAACAGAGATTGACGAAGTGTTGCGACTGATCTGGAGCCTGGCTGGCAAACGGAGCGCTGTCGTTTGTAAACTTGGCAAAAATGCAGACAAATTATTACAGATTCGGGCATTCGTTCTGAAGATGGCGTCTCCTGTATGGTACCACCGTTGGGGCAGATGCTTGCTGCTCTAAAAGCAACGAAATAGAACTCATGGATCGTACCTTTGCTGCTTTTACTGAAGGATTTTGCCCTCTACCCTTTATTTGTGACAGAGAACATTTTTGGAAAATTGTAACTAGCCTGCTCGTTGTGGCATTTCACTTTACACATTCTCTGTTCCGCACCGTCTCACTCGTCGCGTTGTCCTGCTTTCGATTTTGCTGTCACACTTGCAGGAATTTCATGTTTGTTCTTCGAAAAGGTTTTTGATTTCAAGCTTGGGACAATCCTGTTTTGTCAGGTTTATGTTGGCCTTGCGAAGGGCGGGGGCTTGCAAGACCGGATTACAGTGTTGAAGTTCTGCAGCATGTTGTGCATGCTTTTGATCAAGACTTACAGAATTATGTCTGCAGCTGGTTTCAAAAGAACTTAAACCAGGCTGTCTCCGCCTGTCTCATGGGCCTTTCTACCAGTACCAGGCTGTCTAATCGTCCCAATTACAAATTATCCCTTTGGTTTGTTATTATTTCCGTCATTTGCTTTATGTAATAATTATGCGTTATGTCCTTGTCCGCTAACTTTTTAATATCCTCTTAATAATGTTGGGTTTAAATATGAGAATACAATTAATTTTATTTTATTTTATTCTCATGTTGTGGTGGCTGTTGTGTGAATGTATTAAAGATTGTTTATTGCTTTGCAAGCTGCTTAATTGATGTCAAGTATAACTTTCTATGATTTCAAAATTGTGTTCAGAGCATTCTGGGCATAGAGAATTTCCAAAAATTTTGCGGAGGGACATGCCCCCGAACCCCCTACTTGCGGGATGCCTTTGGCACCGGGAGGGGAGGGACTTCGGCCCCATTTTGACTAAGGTATTAAAATTCCTGCATCCGCCCCTGCTTGCAACATCGCAGAAAAGGAAACATCTGCCTGATTGCAAACTTCACAAATTGCACATTGGAAGACATCAAACTTCTTTACATCGGACACTTTCTTGGCATAAATAACAATCTCAACATCTGCTAGAAACAACACATACTGACGACAGCCAAGACTCCGACTGCTTCACAGAATTAACAATAAACTCCCACTGCAGCAAAATTAGACCAGCTGAAAACTCCAACTAATCGTACAGTCCTCTCCCTAGACTGCCTCTCCATTACTTGGCGCATATATGGAACAACCTGCCCATAGAACTAAAGCACTGTAAAAGCGTAAATATGTTTGAAATAAAGTTCAAAAATAGTTATCACTTGGCAGAGATCAAGATGATGTATGTAAGATGTATTGGAGTGTTAGAGAACTATGCATATATAGTGTAATTTTATTTTCTATTGGAGGCCCTCGGGGAGACAAGCTTTTAGCCAGCAGAGCTACGCTTGCGAAATATATTGAATCATCGTCATCAATATCATTGAAATATGCCACACACTTCTTTGGTTGTAAATGCCTTACCATTTTCAAAACAGATCAGTTGATTGCAAAAAGGCTGCTCGATTAACACATTGCGCACGCGATTACTCTGTCATAGACAATCAAACACTGACTAAGTCTAGTGGTGGCAATCCTTAACCCTGTTTGTCATGTGCTGTATCTTCTTGCAGAAGAAGAGCGCAGTGACTTATATGATGCTGCTGGTGTCATTCAAAAGGCGTATCAAGCAAAGAAGGTCAGTTGCTCATTGCTATGTTTTCAACAGTTCTAGATTGTTCATGCTGTTGATATGTTTCAAAAGAGTAAATCTGTAGTTGTTGGTAATATCTGTTTGATTTTGAACCTTATGACTATGGTACTATGATTTACTGGCTTGATGAACAATTGACTGAGTTGTTACCCTCTAATTTTAGCAACGCTGCAGGCAGAGAGAATTGGAGCTTCAAGCAGCTACTCTTATTCAGAGTTATTACCGAAGATATAAACAGGTACTGCAGTGAATACTTGCAGGGGCATACTTTGATTACCAATTGTCTTTCTGTTTTGCCAAATCTAAACTGATTCTCTCTCTCTCTCTTGTGTGTGCCTGACTCCATCTGATTACTAGCACATTTTGAACTGTTCAGTCATCACGTCCCACCAATGTTTGTCGAGTAAATCAGAACAAGTTAATGATAATTAATCCATCTATTATTCCAGTATCATCATAATTATATGTTTGAGTATTATTTTGCAAAGATACACATATAGAAGGCTTCTACTAAACGGTTAAATAAAGACGGTTAACAAAAGAAACCAGCATTTAGAGCATATCAAACGTGAGTCTATGATTGAAAGTCGTCGTTGAAGTGGAGGTTACCACTTCTTCAGGTAGAGCATTCCATACTTTGATCACCGTATTGAAGAAATATGGCGAACGTTCGATTTTGCACTGTCAATACTGTAATGGAGATTGTGTCCATGGGTGTTTAGGTTTAACAATGCCAATTCTTCTGGAAGCTTCATGTTATCTTCACCATAAATTGGTTTGTGGAAGAAGCACAGCCATTCGTCGCTTTTCGAGTGACTCTATGTCCAGTCGGCTTAGCAGTCTTTGTAAGATACATCAGCACCATTTTCATAACAGCTTAGAAGTACATTATTTGTGTATCTACGTTGAACACGTTCTATCAAGGAGATATCTTTAATGAGGTGAGGACTAAATACCTGCGATGTGTCAATTATTATCTATCAACTATCTAAAAATTAATTTTGTACCAATTTTCTACCTGCAATGGGTGATCTATACTCATGAACCTTGTCTCTCTCTGTAATAACTATTTGACCTCATTTTCATGACTATCCTGATCATATTAATTAGCTCCATGATGAGAGAAAAGCGTTGTTTGTGCTGAATTCGTCATGTGACTGCTGAGGGACTCGATAAGTACAAAAAATGCGCTCTGGATTGTCGTCTCACCTTCAGCAGACATTTCCAGAGCAAAGAGCGAAAAATTGTAAACAATAAAAATCCCCCTGCCATTTATTCTACATCAATTGTCATCTTCACAAAGCAACTGGTGCTGCTCAATTACGAGATGAAAACAACAAACTCATTGTCTCTGATCACGAAAATGAAGATTTGCTCAATAAACAATTTCCAGTGTTTTTATAGAGGATAATGGCCGTATTCCTCAATTTTCAAGTCAAACAAGTGAACCAGTTTGTGACGTTATTTTTTATTTATTCGATGTACAGAATGCCATCAGACATCGTGCTCGTAAATTGTCATACACGCCAGAGAGTATTCCATCATATTTCTGCAAAGCAACTCAATTTTCCATCTCTATACCCCTTTCGCACTTCTTTACACTTTCATTCATGACCAGTTACGTTACCAAGCTTATGGCTCCAAGCCATGTACCTCAAGGCTCGATTCTTGAACCGTTGCTTTTTCTCCTATTTGTCAAGGATATTGCTGACTCCCTTGTTGATATTATTTGTGTAAATTTTTCGCCGATGATTTGAAATTGTATACCGCTTGCTAATGTCAAAACCATTCTGGTAGCCACTCCTTACTTCAGTCCATGTTATCACATGTCTGAATAAACTGGTCGTCGACGTGGCAACTACCCATCACTGCCGAGAAGTGGTCCTCCTTCCATGTTAGTTCTATAAACCCATGGAACTGCTATCTCATGAATGACTGCTTGTTGCCTAGCGTCCCTGATTATATCCGCGACCTAGGAGTCTATATCTCCCCTGATTTGAAGCACAGCCATCACTGTCGCATCATATCTCAAAAGGTTCACGCTGTTGGAAACTGTAGTTTGCGGTCCCTACAATGGAGCAACATTGATCATCTTGTGAAAGCCTACATCGTGTATGTTAGACCTCTCCTTGAGTGTGCAACATAAGTCTACAATCCCCACTTAAATGTTCCAGGGTGCAACTGCTGCACGCCTTCTTAGGTGGATGCCATGTCCTTTCATAGTGCAATCATCAGACACCACACTTCCTGAACCTGGGTTTGATTAAATACCTTCATAGTCAGCAGCTGTACTTGATTTGGGTCCAGCCTCTTCCTCAGTAGCTTGAGACGAGCCAGTATGCCCAAGGGGTGCACGTTTGGCTGCCAGATTGTAATTTATAGTATTCTCTGTTATTGGTGCTCTTGACCAGATAATGTGGTGGTTGGTCATGTCCTTCTGTATGTTATCTTGTAGTTGAGGTGTCATTGAGGGACCTTCTTCAGGCTGCGATTGACACTATGAACTGATACCATGTGAAATCCATGTGAAAATCATGTGAAAAACCATGTAAAAAGTGCCCTTTTCACATGGTTTTTCACACTGTTTTCTAATTCACACGTTTTTCACATGGTTTTTCACATGGTTTTTCACATGGTGTTTGAAATTTCACATGGTTTTTCGCATGGTGCTTCCCATTTCACATGGTTTCACATGGTTTTCTTCATAGTGTGAGGTGTCAGTGAAGGACCTCTATCTGGCGGGCTTTGGCGTGTCTTTGAGTGACCATCATAACCCTAAAACTATTTCAGCCATAGCTGGCACCAAAGCAGGTACTACTTCGATGGGTCAAAGAGGACCTGGGAGCAATGGCAGCTAAAGGATATATAGCTCCACAGTCCTTATAGCTCAGTCTGCCCAGAAACCGAGCCTCATCACCTGATGAAGTTTATCGTCATACCCATGAAAATCTGATTATCAGGTTATTTTATTCAGAACCACTTTGCTAACGTAACCATTTTCATGTCTTGACTAATGAGTATGTTTCATCATCTTTCAGTACGCGGCATTCAAAAAGATGCAGCGTGGTGCTGTTGTCATTCAAAGTCGCTATCGTGCTCATCGGGAAAGACGGAAAACCGAAGCTGCATTGCTAATACAGCATCACTACCGCAACTACCGTCGCCGGCAGCAGTCCTCAACAGGAAGGGGCATCTCTGACGTCGATGGTGTCCAAGAGCGCTGTCGTGCCAAGCAACAAGCAGATAGAAAGGCCAATCGCTATTTTCGCCACTCCAATGCTAGGTACAAACAGGACAAATAGGCTGCTGCGTGTGAACACCATTACTGATAGAAGGCACACACACACACACAGTCATCAATCAAGCAATAGGAACATTGTGCTTGTGCTAAATTTTCAGAAAACAAAGATAAGTGGCGGTCATGACTAGCATCTGTACAGTTGATGAAAGGCTTGATGTTTCTTTGTAATCTTTAATTGTTTGAATAATCGGAAAGCTATAGCGATGCATTGCCGTCTCTTTCCGAGAAGTATGCAAAATGGAACAACCTACCTGAGCACATTGTTCAAGCTCAACACGAAGGTAATTTCAAACGAATTGGACAAGTGAAATTTTGACTGGTGTATTTATTTCTGTCTGTATGTATATTTCTCAAATGTCTGTCTGGTACTTATTACTAATAAACAAGTAATGCTCTGGTTGTGCACACTTTTTGAACTACACCTCCCAGCCCCAAAGCTCAACATCGGGCTGTTCCGAGAAGGCTGCCTTGAAGCCAAGCTATGTTTCCATTCCAAAAATGTACTGCTTCTGAACATGGACACTGATCTATGATGATCACCATCAAAACTGTTAGCAAGAAATATCCTCTTGATTCACCCATCATCCACATCTGCTCCTTTTCTTAGCTCATCCTAACACACCATCTCCTCTGCAAAACAAAACGGCGTTAGCATTTATGGCAAGGAACTTAAGCCACTGTCAGTGGATGATGTAACGCCTACATCATTTTTTTTTAGATTTATTTTGATCGCATCAACTGTAAAAGAACATACAAGAGAGAAAATTAATTAAGTGCAAAGTAAATAGTGAATACAGTACACGATCAAGGTCATCCCGTAAGCAAAATTAGCTTGTTTATTTGGGAGACCATAAATTTACAACAAAATAGTGAACAGTATGATTTTATTGAATAGAGCATATTAAGAATATTATTTGCGTGATAAATGTAAGAGTAAAGTAATAAAGATAATAATCAAAAACAGAAACTAATGTAAATAGAGAAAAAACATAGATGCTCTACGAGCTGACTCACAGCGTAGTGACGAGAAGCAAGTGTTTATAATATTAGTATAATTGATTAACTCCATCAATAAATAAATTAGAAAAAGTAGTAGTGAAAACATTTCAGAGCTGTGAACACGATCCTCTTTGATTTTCTTTAAACTTTGCACACGCCTAGATACATTTCAAACCAGTTGGGCATAGTTACGTAATTACGACTTCTTAAAGTTGCGATTGTTGAACAGGAGCTAACCCCCGTCTTTGGAGCGACTTGTGAATGACGAATGCATCTGTTGAATTAATTAATCACACCTCCTTTGTTTTCGTGAAGTAAAACTTGATGCAAACAATAGCAGTTGAATGCTGCTTGCGTCTAGTCGCGCCAAAGACGGGGGTTAGGTCCTGTTCAACAAGAGGAGCTTGCGCTGCGAAGCTGTCAAAAACTGTCAATACAAGTCCCTTGAAACGCTCTTGGCACGCAATTTTAGGGCCGTTTTAGCAGAAATATCGGTTTTTAATAGAGTAATGCCCAAATATTCCCAGAAGTCTTTTGATCAGTCGCTGAAGCCTATCCTAGTAGAGGTCTTGACAAAGTGTAACGGGAAACGGGGTTGATATATATTTTTTATATTCCACTATGAAGATTTCATAAATTCATATAAAATTGAATTTACTTTTAATTCAAACATAACTTACATTATTGTCTTCGCTGCTTATTTACCGTTTTGTTGATACCAAATTTGTCTGATTTGAGCCAACAACCAATGCGAGTTAACTGCTGTTATGATTTGTGTGGAATGACCTAAAAGCGAAATCAGCCGAGGTGACACTTCACAGCTGTATCATGTGCATGCGCACTACATGACATTCTCCTTTTCTTAGAATGACCTACAATCGTCAGTTGTTGTAGGTTAGTTATCATCGTCCGAGATATTCTGGTTGCCGTCTTGTTCTCGAAGGATACAATCGCGTTTTGTCCTTTGCTGGCGGAGCTGATGTCGCACCAGTGGCGATCAGTCCCCTGCTCCAACTGAGTGGTTGTGCGTCTCCTGATGTGGTCGATGTGTTGGTTCAGTTGGCGGCCGTGGGGCGTTTGTAGCTGATACGACAGTGGGCATGTTCTGCGGATGTGACGTATACTATAATCGAAGCGCATGGGTGAAGCGTCGACAGTTGGCGAGAGTGGCAGTCCAGAAGCTCAATTCTGTATGGTGCAGCGACGCCAGTGACTCCGTGAAAGTAAACCTCTTCAGGGCATGTGTAGAGAGTGTTCTTTTCTACGGATTGGAAGCCATCACTCTTACACCAACGCTCGAGAAAGAAGTGAATGGAAGCCACAGGGCACTTCTACGGCGGGCTCTCAACGTCGTATACCCTGATGTGATGCGAAACGACAACCTCTACACCCGAGCATCTGTGCCACCAGCCTCAGTGACACTTCGCAAGAGAAGGCTGGCACTTGTGGGCCACGTTCTCAGACGGCCAGAATGCCCCCTCGCCACCGTCCTCCGCTACAATCCTACACAGCCGTTCCGGCGTGGAGGTGCTTTGAGAATAACCTACGACGAACAGCTCAAACACGATCTAACTACAGCGGGTCTGAAGGTCGCGGATGCGCAGAACAAGAAGCTCTGGGCAAAAAGTATTGCAAAACTGTAACGCCAAGGCGTCACCTCATCATCATCATCATGTTCTGCGGAGGACTGTTGCAGGGAACCATATGCCGCGCACCGTATCTCTGTCTTGTACTTGTTCTTTGTTGACCAAGGACCGCGGATCTGCACAAGGCAGTGACGTCTGGCGGACACGGCCCTGTAAATCAGGCAGTACCAAGTGCAGAGGTATGTGTAGAGAACGATTCTTGAGCAGCTCGCATGGCGCCAGGCCTGTGACGGAATGTGGCGAGACGAATTTGCAGAGGGCCTCCACTGTTCTTGTGCAGGCCAGTTTTGATCTGTTCCACTGCCCTCTCAGTTTGACCGTTGGAGCGGGGGTGGTACGGTGCTGTGCGGATATGTTTGATGCCACTGCCCTGGCATCAAACAACCCTGAAATTCATTAAATTTTGTCGATGTGAAGCCCCTCGCGTTGTCTGAAAGGATTTGCTCCGGTAGGCCGAAGTACGAGCAGATCTGCCTCACCATGGCGATGGTTGCATCGGTTGATGTTGACGGTACAATGTGCGCGTCTATCCACTTTGAGTACCCGTCGACCACAATGAGGAAGGTCTTGCCCATGAAGAGCCCGCATGGTCGATGTGCAGGCGGGACCACAGGGCCTCTGGATACTGCCAAAGGTGGATTGGCGCAGCTTCGGTTAGATTCCCATGGGCTTGACATGCGCTGCAGGCGGACGCAGTTTCTTCGATGTCTTTGTCCATTCCCGGCCACCAGATGAAACTCCGTGCCAACAACTTCATCTTCACAATGCCTTGATATGCATTGTGCAGTACCGAAAGGGCACGTTTCCGAAAGTCGGGATGATGACTCTTGAGCCCCATAACAGAGCGTCGCGATGAGTAGTCAACTCAAATCGTTTGTTGCTGTATGCTGGGTCCAGGTCAGATTTGGTTGCAATGGCTCCGTTGGTTTTCAGCTGTTGAACCAAACGAGAGATGATTGGATCTGTCCTTGCGGCCCGGTTGATTGCCTGAAAGGTTAAGGAGCTCTCGTTCAAGGTGTCAATCATGTGAATGGTGTCGGTCGGTGTCAGTGCTACTGAGAATTTGGGGGCCTTCCCCACCGGCAATCTGCTCAGCGCGTCGGCGTTCTGATGCTCTTTGCCTGGGCGGTAGGTCATCTTGTATGCATAATTCGCGAGCTGCAATGACCACCGGATCAGTCGCGATGCGGCCAATTTTGCAGTCGGTTTGTTCTAGATGTAGAAGCGGCTGATGGTCTGTAATAATTTCAAATTGATTTCCGTGGAGGTACAGGTGGAATTTTTGAAGGCCAAATATGATTGCCAGGCCTTCTTTCTCGGTATGTGAGTAGTTTTTCTCCGCCGGATTTAGTGTTCTTGAGGCGCAGGCAATTGGCCGTTCAGATCCGTCAGAGTACCGGTGAGACAGGATGGCACTGACACCGTAAGGCGATGCATCGCATGACAACAACAACGGAAGTCGCAAATCGTAATGCACGAGTAGGCGGTTGGTCGTTAAGGCTTGCTGTGCTCTGTCAAAGGCGACTTGATGAGTGGCAGTCCATGAATAATCAACGCCATTGTTTAACAATTCGTACAGAGGTGCGAGCAAGTCTGTGGTGTTGCCCAGGAACTTGTTGTAGTAATTAAAGAGTCCGAGCCAAGAACGCAGTTGACTGACATATTTGGGTGCCGGATACTCTGTAATTGTCATGTAAATGAGTATGTTGTAAGAACTTGTATTTTGCAAGATGTAACTTGAGCAGTTGTTGAATGTTAGAACAGAGTTGTCGGCGAATAGAGCAGACTTACCTTCCGAACGTGCTTCGTGTTGTTATCTTTGCGTCATTACAAATTGGTGCCGTGACCAGGATGGCGAACAAGAAAAGTGTTGCATTGCCAGAGAACTTTCTGGATGGCGACTTCGACTTGTGGTGACGAAAGTTTGAAGTCTGCAGTACAGCCAAAGACTGGAAAAACGCAGACAAGCTGAAGCGTCTACCAACCCTCCTGGCTGGCAAAGCTTTTGTCGTATACAAGAGAATCCCGACGGAAAATAAACAAGGCTATGCGAGCCTGGTGAACGAGCTAAAGTCAAGGCTTGGAGGCAACGCTATTGGCCAGTTTATGGCAATGAGTGAGTTCAGACAGAGGAAATGGCGAGACCCAGAGGACCTGGAAATCTACGCCTCTTCCTTGGAGGCAACTCTTGATAGAGCCATGCCTAAGCTGGAAGCAGGAGACAGGGAGAAATTCCTCTGCCAGCAACTCCTCGATTTCTTGCCACCAGACGTGCAAATACAACTGCTGCAACATGATGATGAAGAATTCTCAAGCACAGTCAACCGTGTTACAGCTGCATGCCATTAAAAGCGTCCTAGCGGACCAATCCAAGATTGTCGCCACCGTCCAAAGCGTGAGTAAGAAGGAGCCTGAAGAAGTCCAAATGACATCGTTAGTGGACCAACTGAGCAGGCAAGTCGCATCGTTATCGACGCAAATTTCACTGTTGACCTCAGCTTCTGCTGCTTCTGTTAAAGCGGATGTGTCAGCAATCAGGACCAGGCTGCATCCGACAGCTCTACTTTCAGAGGTAGTTCTTTTACATGTGGGCAATTTGGGCATCGAGCCAATGCCTGTTTCCAAGACCCCCAACCCCAGTCCCAAGCTTTTGCTTCTTCCCCTTCTCAAACTCCCTACTGCCATTACTTTCGTGCACCTGGCCATGTTACCAACGCCTGCCCCAGTCGTTTCTACCAGAATGGACGCCAGGGAAACGGAATGAGGTGGTCCCAATAAGCAGCACTTGGGCCCCACACCAGTGCTCTCTGTCGAAGTCAACAGCATCAAGCCTACTGCTGTTCATATTTGCCTTACTATAGACGGTCAGTGTCGTCATTGTCTTGTTGATAGTGGAGCGTCAGTTAGCCTGATTAGCTGATCGTTTGGCAGACTGGATCTGCTGGAGGGCTTCTTCTCGCCACTCCTCCGCCTTGCTCATCATTTGCACCACCCGGGAAGCATAACTTAGCACACCGGGCTCACTTTCCTGAAAGCGCATCACCTCTGGTCGACTAGGCTCTCGACCATATACCAACTGAAAGGGAACCTGGAAGAAGTCCGCCCGACTCCCGGAGCCAACAAGAAAGCTTTGTTAATTCGTTAAAAGTTATACATTTGTTGTTGGTGAGTTAGTTTTGCCTAAGTTGTTTAGCACATTCCCCCTGTATTGCCTTGGGAGATTTGACGCTTGGGATTAGTACAGTCCGTCCCTGCAATTTGCGATTTCACCCAGTGTGCATTTACAATATATATATATTTATATATATTTATATGTGCATTTTTTACAAACTTTGCTCTGCTAACTGCTATGTTATTGCTGCAGTTGTATTAGACCTGTAATTGAGGCTGCTATTATAGCCTCGCTCTCATGTTGTAGGAGCTCTGCTGATGGCTGAATTGAGTTACAAAACTGCTAGTTCTGCTAAACTCAATCTAAGCAATCCTTGCTATTGGTATCTCAGTGGGAAACACAACATGGTGTCAGGTGTGCACTGAACCAATATATTTTCTATTTGTGTTATATTTTGGAGTTTGACCTATGGCATCGTCCCTTCCCAAGCTGGAGCATCATAAGGTCATTAACTTAGATGTAAACCGGGAAAATAGCTTCAAGGCATTTGAAAGACAATGGAAAGGATATTTCTAGTCGCAAAACTTAACAAGGAGTCAGAGGATTATCAAGCTGCCCTCTTGATGTATGCAATTGGAGAGCCGGCAGTGCGTGTGGTAGAGGCAAGCCCCAACGCTAAGGACACAAGAGCTTACATTTTGAACATTATATTACACAACAGCTTATTGCATTGGTGCAAAGAGTGAACTCTACCATGACTTCGTTTTTGGCACTGCAGATCAGCTGGACAAAGACTTTGATGTATATTTGCCTTGATTGCAAGAACTTGCAGTCACTTGCAAATTTGGATCAATGAGGGACAGAATGCTGGGAAATAGAACAGTCTTGGGTGTTCAGTGTCCTGAAACACGCCGTAAATACCTAGCATCCCAAAATAAAAATCTAGTAAAAATTATTGCAATCTGTCAAAGTGAGGAGCAAGCCCAGACAACTTTCAGGAAAAGCAACAAAGTGACCAGCACACGGTCAATTCGCTCAAAACTAAGAACTGGCAAGCCCCCAAGCAGAAATAGTGTGACCATTGTGGCACCAAGATTGCAAAAGGACTGTGCAAAGCATTTGGTAAAACCTGCAACAACTGCAAGAAGCGAAAATCACTGTGCCAGGATTTGCAAGAGTGCTAAGGCCGCCTATGCCGTTGAGAAAAGTTCAGAAGATAAAGCTGGAATAGATAGAATTGAAAGTGGCGGGAAAACGGTCTTTCCAACCGTTGTGTTGGGCCAAGCCAAGGTTAGAGGCAAGTTCCAATGTGACAGCGGAGCAAGTGGTTAGGGTTAGGGTTAGGGTTAGGGTTAGGGTTAGGGTTAGG
>OFHS01003252.1:0-17653 GCA_900245855.1 Calvadosia cruxmelitensis | reverse complement strand
GTGGTGCAGCGGCGCGCCACTTGAAATGCTCTATTTTTATCAGGCCCTACTCATATAGTAGGGCCTGATGGAATTAGGCTACTTTTTCATGAGCTACCATTATGGGAAAAACCTGTGCATTGTGGGGCACGTTAAGTGCGTGAAGCAGCGAAGAAACTGGGTTTCTGGCCCAGAATATTCTGCATCAGTATCAAATCCAACTTTCTCCGTATTCCGAAATCAAAGACATCAACCTTCCCCATAATGCACTTGCTTTTTCCAAAATGGTAGCTTGTGAAAACGGTCTATTGTATCTGTATTTGTAATTTGTATGTAACAATTGCGGTATCACCATTTGTCTATATATCGGTGCTCATTTATGTCCCAAACTATCATTTCTGTCAGCTCTGTATTTGAGCATTTCCAGATCATTATCCACGATTGATTGATTGATTCATTCATTCATTCATTCATTCATTCATTCATTCATTCATTGATCGTTTGATTGATTCATCGATTGATTTATTTACTGATGCCATAATTGATGCCACAATTGATTGTGAGATGGATGTTCATTCCCTTGGTGCAGGGTATGAATCCCATCAGAATCTTTGGTTTGGACCATGTTTTTCCCTGATGGCAAGGAGCTTAATGTGTTACCTGGACAATTATCATCAGTGCAGAGGCTGCTTAATGCTTTCACCAATAGTTTTAGACAAGGGAGCCAATCATCGTGACGAGGGTAGTTGAACTCATTATAAATCCCCATACGCACCTCCACCATTCATCCAAAAAGGTATATTGAAAGATTGAAAGCAAACAAGAAACAAGTGCTAATTTCATCAATTCGATACATTTCCATATCAATTCATCAGTTTAAAAAGTGCAAGATGATCTTAGACAGGGTACGACATTATCAGCAAATCTGGGAACCATGTTCCTAGAAGGCCATGGAAAATTCCAAAGAAATTGAATCAACATTTTGAACTCAGGTTCAACAAAAACTATCCGAACTGAGTTTTTAAAGGTTATTATGCTGTTTAGAAAGAACTTAATAGAGAACACGAAAATAGTTTTGTGGAAAGAAGGGAAGTTCTATCGATCCTCAACTTCTTCAGAAATCCTGTCCTTGCCGATTTATTGTTTGATTTGAATGGGGCGCATCACTTTGAGACGAGAAGTAATTTGCGTTCGGAATATGCCACCTGCCTGCTTTTAGCATTTGAAAAAAATGCTACTGTTCGTAAGCGCTGGTTCTTTATTCTTGAATAAAAGAGCTTTTCCAGGCAATCAAGTTATTTCCACTTGGAGATGCTTAAAATGAACTTCAACTTCTTGCAATGTGTTGTAATGGCAAATGCACACACATATCTTGACCGATGTTTATATCGTTTGTCGGGAGTGAGATGGAATTTATATTTTTGTTGATTGTGAGTTTGTTTGCCTGCGTGTTTTAGGTTTACAACGAGTACTTTCTGCCCGCAAAGAGATGATAAACAATAACGAGGTTGACTGGGCTCTCGGTGAAGCGTTGGCATTCGGATCACTTTTAAAAGAGAAGATCCATGTCAGACTCAGTGGGCAAGACGTAGAACGAGGCACCTTCAGGTAGGAAATGCCAACTATTCCTTGATTCCCTGTAACATAAGCCGACAGTGATGCAAATACCAGGCACATTATAATAGGTGGAACAGTACAGTGGTCGCTGTTTGATTAAATTATTGTTAATCAACCAGCCACTTTGCAAAGCCAACTTGTTGTGTTCCTGATTATTCCTGTTTGCTTTCATTTGGCTACCATCAGTTCGTTTAATTTACCAGTTGCTTAAATAGAGACAACAGAGCGATTCCGAGCTGAGGTTTTATTATGTGGCGACTGCTATAGACCTAGTATTAAACTTGATTTATATCCCATTGGATATGAAGTTATGTAAATGATTATGATATTTGATAAGGGTTGGGCCGATGAACCCGCTATGTCGTTTGTTGAAATGACAACCAGTTTTCATTTGTTTTAATGAGCTGAGTTTGACCGTGTCAAAGATTTTTTGGCTTTGTTTAATTTGTGTCTGGGATGTATTAGGACCAGATAATAACCCTAACCAGGTACAACAAGCTCGGATGTGGCTATGTACACATACCCCTAGGATAATTTGCAGACATGTAAGCTTTCGCAACCTTCTTATCCACTTGAGTCTTTGACACTTCAACTGGTTGCTAATGAGTGTTGTACATTATTTCTTTGTTGTGTTTGCAGTCATCGTCATCACGTGCTTCACGATCAAGAACGAGATGGCGTACGAGCTGTACCACTCAATAATTTATTCCCAGGCCAAGCTGATTATACCGTCTGCAATAGTTCACTGTCTGAGTTTGCTGTTCTTGGTAAGCAAGTGTTCTCTGATCCACATCTGACTGCGACATACGTTTTATATCTCATGTTGAAATGTTACAGGTGAGATTGCAACGTAGCAACAATTTGGTTTCATTAAGTGCTCAGTAGATTTTAAAGATGAGATGTTTTAGCAAGATAAGGCAGGTATGGAATATTTAGTACACAAAAGATTTATGTTGGCGGGGTAACCAGTTACAGTGTAACTCGGTTAATATCACGCCCTCGGGAAAATTGTAAAACGTTATATTATCCGAGTTGTGACAATAACCGAGTCTCATACTCAGACCTCTAATTTTGCAGGAACGGCTCAAACAATTACAAAAAACGGACCGTAGAACAGCACATTCTGTTTCAACATCAAACAGAGCTATTATGTAGAGATTTAAGCAACACAAGACTCATTTCCTTGAATTTGTCTAGCTCAATGAGGCGAACACAATAAAAAACACTTTATCAACTTTTCCTTTCACGACAATTGCGGCACCTATAAACTCAAGCAAGGCGACAAATCACAGAAAGCGTGACAATAAGCGAGTGTGAACATAAAAACCCTTTGGAAATCTGTGATAATAACCGAGATGTGACAATATCAGAGGTGATGTTAACCGAGTTATACTGTACTCTGATAATTGAAAATTTACCTGCTCATGAATTCGAGCATCTAGGGTCTAGGTAGGATGGGAAATATTCTAGCGTCCCAGCCATATTTATGATGGTGCAAGGCCTAATGCTGCATGTAACTTTGCAGCCAACGTACAGATTCTGGTATAGCACATGTTTTGGGATCTCACAGGCAGTAGCAAAGGCGAGGAACTGCTGCTCACATGCCACCATCAAGGCCATGCACATGGCATAGAGATTGACTGTCTGATGACACACCTCACCAGTGGTGCCACCACATTGAGTCTAGCTTGGACTACAACCTCATAGCGCGTCAGAACTCTGGTTCGAGTTTAAGCTCACTTAAATTATATTTCGCTGGATTTTGTTTGTTTGAATATGAACGTGTGCATTTGTAAAATTGCTAAACATTGAACCAAGGTGCGACACAGTTAAATTGGCAGCTATTCATGGAACAGGAGAAGCACTGCAGACATTTAACAAGGTAGACTCTCCTTTCGTGGATGGCCTGTGTTGTTGGAATATTTGAGTGGCTGCTCACAGCGATGGCCAGACATTGCCATTAAGTATGCCGGTTGCTGAGACCGACGTTGGACCACAGCGTGACGGAGGTAGCCCTAACGCCCCAGCATTTTCTAGAGGTTATAACCAACGCTAAAACTTGCTACAGTTTCTAGCCCTTTTAGACGTGACCCTCGTTATTTATCTTTTGCAACAAATGCTATGTCTATATAGCCTGACACAAACATGGCAATGAGAACAAGAGCAGATTTTAAATATGATATGTCGTTTTATAAAGATGTGTGGTATTGGTAAGCACTTAAAATAATATGTTTTGATGCTTTTGTAGGCTTTGAACTTGGCTACAGCATCACAAACCCATACGCTCTCATCCTCTGGGAAGCGCAATTTGGAGATTTCATGAACACTGCTCAGGTACCATTTCACACTTGTCTTTTAGTTCTTAGTTTGATTCTCGTTCTTTCATGATTGTGCAGTGAGTCACTCTCTGCATAATAATGGCATCCCCAAGCAATGAGATTAAAGGGTTACCTCGTGACCAGGCGTTTCTGGATTGCCTGATCCGAACACCTGAGATATAGGGAGACACTTATAACACTAAGAACCACTCGCAGGGCTTTTTTCTGATGCTTTTCTCCTGTGTCTCTATATCCCGCAGGTTTTATCAGGCAATTTAGACATGCCTGCTGTGTGGTAACCTTTTTTTAAAATTTACATCAGCTATTTCGTCAACTAAACAAGCAATTAGTTATTCATGTTTCTGATTCAAGTGGCATCTCCCAGAAATCTTCACCCTTCTCGCCAAAATTGTCAGTCAAATAATGTAAAATTTCCAACTAATCAGAGATAAACGAACTGTTGGGTTTAGAACAATTCTCTTTGTTCAATATTTGATTCGATCCCAAAGACACTTCAAAAATTCACCAGCAGTGAAACGGCACCAAGCTAATGATACTATTTTCGATATTCTGCTATTGTCATTCAATGCATTGTTGGGGCAGTTGACTTACTTACGTAGCTTTGTTGTTTGTCCTCATTGATAGGATGTATTAACTGATAGAAAGATATTTCAGACATATAAACCATTCATACAGTATAACAGTTTCAGTCAAACCTGTATTTGTGGCAACCTCTTTACAGCAGCCACCTGTGTATGAAGACCACTCTTCATAACCCTAAAAAGTAACGTTACACTTTCTATAGAGGCCACCTGTCTATAAAGGTCATTTTCGTCGGGTCCCAAAGGTGACCATTATAGACAGGTTTTACTGTAATAAGTACATGCTGTGTTACAACGTACAGATCTGATATGACATCTTGTTTCTTAATGCCTCATTGACAGTGTATCATTGACCAGTTCCTGAGCAGTGGTCAGGACAAATGGGTCCGTCAGAGTGGGATTGTCATGCTGCTACCACACGGTTACGAAGGCATGGTAAGCTATTGGCAATGATGTAAAGCATCATGTGTTTTATATGTTATCCTTGGCAAACTAATCTTTAAGATCATTATTTTGAGTTTAGTTTTAGCTGATTGCTTTGGAGTAGCATAATGTTAGCTTTACCAAAATTAATTCTTTTATTGGTTTTTCATTCCTGATTATCTACTCGATCATCATCACAATCTATTTATTAGTTAAACGTTGCTTTCTGTACAGCAATAGATATTCGGCTCGTGGAGATTCATAAATAGCCGGCAAGAATTATCTTGCCGGCTATACTGTACTCTAATTCGACTTTGTGGGAAGGTTCACAGTTTGTGAGTAGTCCACGCCGTTTCAGTCACTATCATGGGCGATATGAAGGTGGAATACCGGCCGGGGGCGCTTGAGCCTGACGCTTGGAGCCCGCAGGCGGCTGGGTGGCTGAACAGTTGACTGCACGATGCATTCCGAAACAAGCAAGATATTTGTGGGCAAAGCGACACGTCCCTGGGCGCACGATACAGCTGCCATTATTCCATGACGTGCAAATGATCCTCTTCTCGCTTGGGTCTTGTGCGCCACCTCGTGCCATATTCGTAGCGCGCCAAGGCCACGCCGCAGAAGCAGCCATGTAAAACTATACAACTGGCCATTGATTAAAGACCAGTCGGTTAGGCTGCTAGCGGCTACGTGTTCGCGGAAGGCTCTGTCGTATTGCAGCCATGCGTGCCCCTGAAATTGCCGATAGGTGCGCAGTATTAGCATTTTGTATGTCGACAAATCGGGCCAGCGCTGCGGGAAATGCGCTGCCAGGACCAAGGAATAGATGGTGAAAGCCTCTATCCAGGACACAATATCGTCAATGGAGCGATGCTGGCGTTTAGGTGTAGAAGTAAAGACGACCCTGCCATCGACGAATATTTGGGGCTCCTGTTCACGGGTTGCCGAGTGGGACGCAATCAAATCCCCCAACTCGATATAGCGGCCGCTTACGATTTGCGCAACAAGCTTGGCCGGGATGGGCGAGCAGCCAGGCCCAATAATAAAAGGCTTGTCGACTACCGGCAAACTTTGCGGCAAAGACGAATAAACCATTGGTGCCGGAGGTATGGACGTAGAGGACACATGCGGCCAACTAGACAAGTGGCTTGCGCTGGGCTGGGCGGCAGATGCGAGGGACGCCGTTACGGAAGATAATGCCGCCACCGAGGTGGATGGCAAAGTAAAGGTGTTCATAAAGGAAGGTACCGCCTGAACTGGCCACATACCTGGGAGTTCCTGCGTTGCCGGTGCATGTTCCGAGTCAGCTACGGGCGGCTGCATACCGGGCTGTGCAGAGGGGATGCTTTCGCTGGCTTGCTGAGGTACATCCAATGGAGTCGACGGCGCTGTAACGGCCAGTACTGCCGCCACGACGTCTCGGATCAAGTCTTGGCGATCGCTCTGCGATAACGAAGATCCACAAGCTGATGGCAACGGAACAGCATCCTGGCTGTTTCTCGTAGTGCGAGGCATATCGGGCGAATTGTTCTTGGAGCACTGACAAGAATATCACTAGCAAGCTAGCAGGCAATAGCAAGGATGACAAACCACTGCTAATCCCCAGTTTACTCGAATCATGCGCATGATTCAGGGACTGGGACTGACATGCTGTCATCTCCTAATAATCCAATTGCTTGGACTCAAGGCTAGCCTCGATTCCATGTTGCTCGCTGCAGCCAATGGATCGATTTTTAACTTTACCTAAATTGCATTTAGCTACATTCAACAAATTTCTACATTGTCTCAACTGTAGATTTAACGCTTGAGCTGACTGATCATCATTTTAATATTTGTTTTGTAACATACGAATCAGCGAGTTTCTTTAGCAGTAGATTCTGCACTTCTTACCAACATTAGTACTTTTATTAACTTGGAATCGGTTTAGATTTGATGAAGAATTATTACATGCATCAGCTGACTGATTCACGTGTTTGATCTATTGTTCTTATAGGGGCCAGAGCACTCCAGTGCTCGACCTGAGCGATTTCTGCAGCTCAGTAACGATGACGCTGATGAGTTTCCGGTATGTTTGTATTCATTTACTTTTTGCATGTGTGTGCTAACGTTTGTAAGATCAACATTGCATGTAATATATTGGATTGTGTGTGTGAGACCTTAGTGGTTTGGATTGACTGTGGTTGTTTGTTTTTAGGATTCGTGTGCCGATGACTTTGAAGTGATGCAACTATACAGCTGCAACTGGATCGTAAGTCTGTCTCGATCGCTGCGGATGCATTCAACAGTGGCAGTCACTGTCAGCATTACCAATTGTTGCTTCATTGTGCATCAATAAACCATACAGCATGACTCACGCGTTACGTGTCTCGCATTCTCTTTTGAGCAGATTGTGAATTGCACCACACCTGCCAACTACTTTCATGTGCTACGCCGACAAGTGAAGATGGACTTCAGGAAGCCTGTAAGACAGTATTCATTGATTCACTCCTAATTCTATATTCATATTGAGCTCAAACACTTTCTCACAAGCCTTACTGATTCTTGTTGCAAATCATTTGTTCAATCACGTTCAGTTTCTTTGCACATGCTTCATAATGCATCAGTTAAACATCACCTAAAATTCCACATGTTTGGACTTTTCAATGTAGACTCTATTAATCCAAACTCAGTTACCGGTATCTTCATGGTTGGTTTAATATCATGTTATCATTCTGCAGCATGGCTGTGATATTTATCAAATTATCATATATCATAATGCCGATGGTGAGACATTTATATATCAGGCATACGAATGGTTCAATACTGTAGTGTGTTTTTTCTATACTTGTCCTCTAGAAGCGCTGCTATTTCGTTCTCTTTTCATAGATACAGTTGTCAACATTTATGAGATTTTAGCAATTTTTCTAGCTGATCATCATGACTCCCAAGAGTCTTCTGCGATTGGAAGCTGCAAGATCATCATTTGAAGAAATGACACCTGGATCTGCCTTCAGGCGCGTCATCCCAGAAGAGGGTGCTGCAACCAACAATCCTGATGCAGTCAAGAAGCTGGTGTTCTGCTCTGGAAAGATCTACTATGAAATTGTGAAGGTACTGTAGAGGACAAAGATGGAGGCTTTGCATTCCATGACATATATTTTGCAAACATTATGTTGCCGGTCCCACAATTAAGGAAAATTGCAGAGTTGCAAGGAGTTCATACGGACGTTTGTGCCAATGCTCTATGTTGTGAGACACAGTATAGAAGACAGACTAGATGGATTTGTTTACACGGCAAGGTACAGACAGTAAAGAGGATGATTAGAAGATGACACAGCTAGATATTCTTACAACCAAGTGACTATACAATGACGACATTGCGTTCACATTGACCACGCATCAGCCACTACATTAGCTAACCAGTGTGATCATTTTTATAGAATCCTTTATTACAAGGCGAAATGTTGCATTGCAAGGTTTAAAACGGCATACAACAATAGCTTGAAGCCCTTGTCTAGTTAGCCTACGTTGTTTCACAGTTATAGAACATTTCCTGTGCAATCCAGAGTTACAGTTATAATTATATAGACTGGAACAGTCTAGATGCTGAGAGACAATCACAAAGTTAACTCTTGTCCTGCTATTGACGTATATATACGTTTTTGAAGCAAGTCAAAAGTAGCAACATATAACCAATCAGAAAGCTAGTCCCTAGCAATCAGCCAATGAGCAATCTATAAAGCGATTTCAAGTCTTCATTTAACTAGTTTTGTAAGCAGGGCAAGGCTTAATGCTACTCGCTTGGGCCTGTGGTGTCCCAGGCAATACTCCCAGTGTACATTGTTATTTGCGATCTATCGAACTTATTAAAAAATCAGAAAGTTTATTTGGCTTGTTTTGGACCCTTTTCTGTCCATGTGCAGTATTGAACCTTCTGTGTTTCAAATTGGTTTTATTTACTGCAATTCTGTCGACTGTGCCCCTTGTGCCGTTGCCATGGTCACGAGGATTATTGACAGGGACCTCAGTGTAACAGTGTAGTTCTTAGACCACACTGTAGCGTATATGTTTGACGTTGATGCTACTGCAGAGCGTACTTGAAGCCTGTGCAACATTTTGTGTCTGTCTTGTTTCATTTGTGATTCACTTTGTTCTAAATTGTGTTGTTCGTTGTCGGCAGGGAAGGACCAATGCTGGTCTGAACGAGCAGATTGCAGTGGCCAGAGTTGAACAGGTATGTCCACAAAGTTCACATGTGATTATGATTTATTGTGTAGCACTGACTACATGGGCCCACATTATTGTGGAATATTTCTACAGATTGCACCATTTCCATTCGACCTTGTGAAAGCGGAGGCTGACAAATACCCAAATGCCGTCATTGAATGGGTGCAAGAAGAGCCAAAGAATATGGGTGCTTGGTCTTATGTTCACCCTCGGATGTGCACAGCGACCAGTCATCAGCGAAGCGTTGGGTAAGCCAAGCAGCACAATTTAGTCAAACATCATATCTTTTTGGGTTTGCTCATGTTTGGTAAATGACATACCTCAAAATTGCTGTGGAAATCAGAAGGTTAATATTTGGAAGTTGTGTTGAATTGGATCAGACTACAGTCGAACTCGCTCAATATCCCGCAATTTCCACTTGCTAGTCACTGTACAAACTCTCAAATTTTAACCTTGCTTCATATCCCATCTCACTTAATATCCCACCATTTTCTGCGAACTCGCTTGTAGTCCCATCTAAGGATGCGTTACAATGTTTGCATACAATACATCACAGAACATGTTTGCATTGCATAATCTAGACAACTTGTCATTTCTTGGTTGGCTAGGGTCATTGTTTAATTGTGTTGCTGTTAAACCTAATGCTAATCTCTATCAACAATTATTAACTGAGATGTTCTTCTTTGCTGCTGATAAAATGTTTACGATGCTACATTAAAACAAAGGAAAATGGTAGTTTTTAGTTAGTCACTCCTCGCTTTACTTTTGGTCTGAACGGAGGATGGGATATTAAACAAGTTCAACTGTGTTTCAGGTATGTTGGACGATCGACTTCCGCATCCGCTGCTACTGGCAGCAAGAAACAGCACACGAACGAACAACTCAAAGTTATCAATGACACGTTGTTGTTGGAATGAGACTTTTGTTGATACACTTTGCATTGATTTGTAGTGAAATGCATAATACTGTTACGAATGTTAACTTTGGTTTCAGTTGTGTAACTTAAAAGCACCTTCTATTTCTTCCAATTAAAATATTTCCAAGATAATTTGCGTACTAGTGTCTTCTTTGGCTAATTTCGTTTATTAGAATCGGGAAATTCATATTGTGGGAAAACCAACTTATAGAAATTAGAACCTGATTTTAGGTATAATTATTTGAAATTTGTAAAACCATCCAACCTGTTGTGAAAGACCATTTTGTCGTTGGTCCCTTGAATGGTCACTCAAGACAGGTGTGAAAATGTGTATAATTTTAACCTGTCTTAGCCATCCAAGCAATCAATAAACAGATCTTTCTTGGATTTTTCTTGAATATTAGCCGAGGGCTATTTCCACGCCCTGAGATCGCGGCAAACCAAAAATTTAAGCTTCTTGCATACTGTGGCATTGACGATTTCCTCGTTTATATGGTTCCAGAGGCGGCACGTTTTCAGTAGGAATGAAAGTTGGTGGTGTTCTGTCTTTGACGGTTTGACAACAAGAGTTCCGTTGTGGGCTCTTTCCGAGAATAGGGTTTGGCGGCTGAATGTTTGGTATTTAGGATAATAATTATGTATAGCAGTTGACACCGCCTAATTGGACTGCCTTGGTCCTATCAAACAAAGAATTCAAAGATGGAATCACTTAGCCACAACAATTGATGACCGGATAAATTGTTCAGCCGCTTAGTCGATTTAAATAAGTCAAGCTGCTTAATCGGTCCAACCAAATGAGTCCAGCTGCTTGATTGGTTCAAATGACAATCAACAATTGTGGTTTACTTAAGAGAAGTCGACTGTATATGAAAACTTAAAGAGACCAATGGACTGTGGTCTCTTGACACACAAGATTTATTACCATGACATGTTGTTATTATGACCGTGTGGACTGGCGATGAAGTCGTTAGATGAACTTCTATTCAAAATCATTCTTCTAACTCAAAGAAGGATTTCGAACTATTGCGCATTAGGACTTGTCAAGAGGCATCAAAAAGAAAATGTGTTAAAATGATTTCTTATCTCAATGTAAACATTCCTGTTTAATTATAGGCCTTATTCTTGTTCAGTGAAACCTGTATAGAACAACCACCTTTTGGATATGAGAATAATGACCTTTATAGACAAGTGGCCTTTCTGCCCAGGTTGATTTCTATAGAAAGTGTCATTTTGGGGTTACGATGAATGGCCTTTATACACAGGTGGCTGCTCTATAGAGGTAGCCGCTAATACAGGTTTGACTAATATTTTGGTTAGATGCCTTTAATAAACTACAATTGTTTAACTGTGAACCTCGATCCAATTAATTAACGAAAACCAACCAACAAAATACCAAATAAGAACAAATTTCAAGAGTACCTTTTCAATTAATACATCGTCACCAAACAATAACAACTGAACCCCAGGATGAATGATAGATCAAATTTCTAATCTAAAATTTAAATTTCATTTTGCGTAATGCCTAAGAACTATCGAATTAAATGTAACAAGCGTCCGGTATTCTTATAACGTAAAACAGCACCACTGCTAATAACGAGAACATTAAAAGTTCGGCCATCACATGCTTTCTTGCCACCGTGAATGAATGGGTGTGCTGTGGGAGTCATTCATCCCGGAATATTTTCTTAGGAGGGCCCAAACAAGAGGGTAATTTGGGAGATGATTGGGAAGGAGGAAGTTGCGGCAACTTTAGCCGGCTGTGCTCTAAACATGTTTCAGTTACTATGACAACTTTTTCAGCCACTTTCTTGAATTTCTTCTTCTGTCGATTTCTTGAAGAAGTAATCAAATGGGTAAGGTTTCTCGGATAAACCATACGTCAGGAGTTCCTCGTCCTTCTCAAAGTCTCGCACCTAAAAACAGCAAAGAATCCAATTCATTCGTTACCAAAATACAATAACAGTCAATCGTGCTTGTTAGGTAATGAAACACTAAATAATAAAGGTCATTACTGATTGAGTAGCTAATGGAAGCAACTGAGTTCCTGGTATCTCAAATTGTTCAATGCAACTAGCACATTCTCAAAGTCAGTCATTACCCAAACTAGCCCGTATTTTCTAGCAAGGGAGGACGCAGTCTCGAACATTGAGTCTGATTACAGTGGCTCGGCCTGAGAAGCTCAGCTTGGACTCAATCAAGGTGATCATTTGTAAAATAAATAGCTACTTCAATGGTTGCCGGTTAACCAACCCGTTATTTAATAAGACAAAATTTATTCCGTTTCATTTCCCTGCATGTTTTTATTCAGCAAATGCTTGCTGGGTAAAACCAAACTCTCGTATAATAAAACCACCTCAGATCTCAAACGCTTCCAAAAAGTTGAATTTTCTATTTGAGAACTGTTTTGAATGCAAACCGTGAGCACCGTATTTGAGAGAATATTTGGAACCCATAGGGGAAACGTTTGGCCATCACAACCCCCTTTAAGATGTGAGTCAACATCATAGTAGAACTAAAATGGTAATATATTGCCAAACACTCACCGCTTCTAAGAATTCCTCTTCTTCCCCCTGGATGTTAAGTCCGGAAACATGGTTGAATAACTCCTCTACAGAATATACGTCTGGTACTCCTGACTTCTTGAAAAACCTTGTTATATTTGTGCAATCTCGGATCAAGAAATCAAGCGCCCTCGGATGTGTTGGCTCAACAGACTGACTGACGTCAATTAACCACAACTTGTCTTCATGCCACAGAAGATTGTATTCGCTGAGATCGGCGTGAACGAGATGGCATTCATTGAACAACACGTGCATCATCTGGAAAACAATCACAAATTTTGTAAGGTAGCCCACTGAGTAAAGTGAAACCTGTCTACAATGGTCACCTTCGAAACATAAGGAAAATGACCTTCATAGACAGGTGGCCTTTCTGTCTAGGTTGATTTCTATAAAGTGTAATTTTGGGTTTATGAAGAGTGGCCTTTTTACACGGATAGCTTTTCTATAAAGGTGGCCATTAATACAGGTTTGACTGTACATATACTATCAAATCACCAGAAAAGAACATGCTATATTAGCAGACGCCCAGGCTTGGTAAACATTATACAGTGAGAAATCATCAGTATGGGTTGTGACTGTCTTCTGAACCTGAACCTCCAAAGAGCAATTAGGGCTGGAAATTGAGTCCCAAAAAACAAGGACTCAAAATAATATCGGGAACCGGGAATCAATTTCGGGAATTTCGTCCAGTTTTTGGGAAGAACATCTTGAAAATGATCAATGATCAACTGGCTGACTTGAAATTACAATCTATTATCTAATCGAATTTGCTGCTGTTTTCCCATGATCGACAGAATACTGACAATATTATTTTTCGACTCTTCTTGAACGCAATGTTGCGGCCGCCATTTCAACCACATGCAGTTGCGATCACTCAGGTATGGCGAAAACCATTGTTCTCTAGAGCCGGCTTGTTGTTGGCGGTCAAGTCCACAGTCTAATCTGTGCTCAAGTCACACTCTTGTGAGAGGAGCTTGGCAGCCCGAGTGCTTTCGAAGACACGCGGCAGACACAGTCATTGATTCTCTTCGCATAGCCTTCATTTCACCCTTAAAGTAACTGAAAGGAAATTATCTTGACAGTGTGGCGATTATTCTTGGAACTGACTCGAGACAGAAGTGAAACTGCGATGATTTTGAAATCAAAGCAAGCTCGATCGCTGTTTGGAAATGCGTTCAAACGAAAAGGAGATTACACTGGCAGAGTCTAAAACCAACAACAAGGACTTGCTGACTTCAGAAGGAAGTCTAGTTTATGTATAAATGCACTGAATGAAAGTTTTTTAGCATAAAAATGACAAGAAGCGGCGGCTTTTCAAACTGGTTTTACCGTGCCACCGTTTGAATGAAATTGAAATTCCCGTGTTTGTTTGACTGCAGCACAAGCCCTGTTTCTATACATTGATTTTCCAAAATAATTTTCAAATCATTGTTGCTTATGGCAAGCTTGCTTCCTTAAGACGTTTCTATTGAAATCCAAGCATTGATATCTGGGTAGAGTACAACATAAAGCCAAAAACGGTGCAAACGAAATACAGGACTCGGACGAGTCCCGGTTTTCGATTTCGGGAAACCGGTTGATCAATTTCCCGGAAAATCCCAGCCCTAAGAGCAATGTACAATCATAAAATACACCGAGCTATTATACAAACAAACTATTGACCGCCAACAACGACTTGACCGCCAACAACGAGCCGGCTCTAGCGTTACGAAAATTTTCAATAGAAAACCTATAGAGCGATTCCATAGGTCTCTATAGAGAACTGTTGTAGGTATCTATAGGAAAATAGTTCTCATAAAATAGTTTTTTGGTAGTTTTACATCAACTTGTACATGATAGTTACACAATCACTGTGGCTCACGCTCGGTGTATTTTATGATTGTACATTGCTCTTAGGGCTGGCCCTAGCCCTTACGAATAGTTTCTGCATACAGTACTTATTGTATGCAGGCAACTAGCAACGAGCTTCGGCATTGCGGCACAATTATAGTAATTTGTGTTCTAATTTGGTGTCAAGCATTTAAGAAAAGATGTAAATACTGTACCTTCATGCATTGCACGTAAGCCTCCTGCAATCTTGACAATGGAAGATGGGCATCTTTCAACTTTGGAGCAGCCTTTTGATTTTCACCGACAAATTCCAAGACCAAGATGTGCTTCCTCAGTAGCAGGGGCTCCGGGCAACAGATCCCAGCACCATGCATCCTACAAGAAATATTGGATCCAGTCCAGTAAACTAGATGTCAAAGAAGCTGGAAGTTTCATCGGATTGAGTAAAACATCTGATAATTCAAAGATGACTTGCAATGAGAATAAACTAAATATGTACTCAGTTTCTGCAAAATAATGGATAATCCCACATATCACATAATGTGAAGCACAATTACAGTAAAACTGAATTTACTATCTACTAAAGAAGATTGGTTGGTAGATGATCTTGGTGATTTTCCGTACAATGAGTACCTCACAAATTCTCTCTAGAATCATTAGAACTCAGCAGAATTAAAATTGTCACAGACAAGATTTGGCGCCGTGTACCTCTTGAGATTGCGCATTTCTTTCTCGGCCCACAAGCGGACAATCTTCCGTGGATTCTGCTTGCTAAAGCGATCTTGAAATCTGAAATCATCTTTGATGTACTTGTCTCTGGTTTTGAATTCATTCAACGTCGTTTTGAACACTTTGATAGCGCACTCCCTTGGAAAGACCCTCTCTTCAAACCTATGGCAAGAGAAATCAAACAGCTAGTACAAACAAACCTGTGTTAGCGGCCACCTCTATTAAGCAGCCACCTGTGTATAAAGACCATTCTTCATAACCCCAAAATGACACTTTCTATAGAAATCAACCTGGACAGAAAGGCCATCCGTCTATAAAAGCCATTTCCTTATGTCCCGAAGGTGACCATTATAGACAAATTTCACTGTAATGTAAACTTCAGCATGCTATTTAACTCTTCTAACAAATCATCTATTCTGTAAGACTATTCCCCATTATAAACGTTTTGCATAACTCAACAGTCCCGCTGTCTTTGCAGCAAATGAAGAGTCTAGATTAGATAAGGTAGTAACGTACTGGCCTCCGTATGCATGAAAGACAACAGCTTCTTTTCCTGTGCTCACACAGCCGTTGATGGCCTCTAGGGTTTGGTTATCCACCATTTTGTAAAGGATCAATCTCGTATTGGAATCAAGAGCATGCTCCTACAAACGAGACAACACATTGTGCATGATCACAAACGAAGTAAAACATGAATTTGAAATCATGTAATATATATATAAATCGATGAAACAAGCTCGTAAAAAGAAGTGGGATACTCAGACAGTGGACAGCTGTCGTGTTACATGTCGAGTGGCATCCCGTCGTCTAGTTTTCATTGCCATTTTGATCTCTTGAACAACACATACACACAGTGTTATTACAAAACTGCTACTCACGTGCGTTGCTCTTTCTTTCTTGTCGTGAACCTTATAGGCGTACTTCTCTTCTTTGATCGAATGCTGCTTCAGGGAGTTGTAGACGTTGTTCGGCAGACGAAGATTGAGATCTTTTGACGTGACATTGCCAGCGGCAAAAGCGGGAGGAAACTACAAGATAACATCACAGGAATAGGTGTTAGAACCCAACTAGATGTGACCGAAAGAAGGCTATGGTGGTTGTCACTTGATAGAACTATGTCAGTTAACCCTTGTCCTGCTATTGACGGGTATACACGTTTTGAAACAGGTCAAAAGTAGCAACACATAACCAATCAGATAGTTAGTCCCTAGCAAGCAACCAATCAGCAGTTGGTGAAGCGACTTCAAGTCTTCATCTAAATAGTTTTACCAGCAGGACAGGGGTTAAATCTAGTTGGTCTTTTGAAGTGACTGGTTGTATTTTAAGCCTGAGATGGCAGCCAAAAAATTGTGTAACTACTTCTCATTAGGACTCAATTTATAGTCAAAAGTGTATTAGCAACCACCTCTTTAGAGCAGCCACCTGTGTATAAAGGCCACTTTTCATAACCCGCAAATGACACTTTCTGTAGAAATCAACCTGGACAGAAAGGCCACCTGTCTATAAGGTCATTTTTCTCATGTCCCAAAGGTGACCATTATAGACAGGTTTCACTTTACTACATTTCTTCCTCCTCTAGTCACCCAGGCAAAGAAAAATGGAAATGTAGAATGTAAGGTTGTTTTGTAATGCATTATGGGTATCCTATACACACGTTGCTATAGTGATACAGCAAGTAGCTATTGAGACGTCACAGAAAGAAGAGAATTTTCCATGGTTCAGGGTTGTCAGACAAGAATTTAAATGGAGCTACAGTATGAACATAATTGTTGGCATCTCAACCTAATGCTTGGCAAGCAGTAGGTTGGTGTAATTTTCATGTTGAGTGATCCATGGATGGGTTAAGTAGACACAGATAGACCCATTGCACACAAACAGTCGCATCGAGCAAAAGTCAGAAGATACAGTTTCTCAGACTTTAATGAAATAATTTTTCATCGGACGAATATTTGTTTACATAACATCGGAATCTTGTGAGTTACGATTGACATACTTACGAAGGAATTAGCAAAGTCTGACCACAGAAAATGGATTCTAATTACTGAGATGCTAAATACACTAATACAGGAAATCAGGAATTAATAAGATAAAGTAAACAATGATGAATTATATCCCACAAACCTTTTCCACATGGCGAGCGTTCCTCTTTCCACAAACGGCAGCGTCATGCTTTGTTACAATTCCTTTTCCATTTTTGGCATTTGCAGATTTATCTAAAATAAAGTCAAATCAATGTATGAACAAAAGCCTGCTGTTTGTAAACCAATCATTGTTTACCTAGTGTGTCAGCAGTCACTACCCTCTTGGAAACGAGAGTGTCTGCCTCCAGCAATGCCACGCGCATACAATATTGGTTTGAAATGTGAAAAGGCATGAAAGCAGGTATCGTTTTTCCAGTGAGCTATATTAAACATAGAAGCTCTCGGAGCATGACTCACGGATAATGCATCCATATAATAATTACAACGTAAA
>OFHS01003251.1:0-17658 GCA_900245855.1 Calvadosia cruxmelitensis | reverse complement strand
GGAGAGGGAGGGTGGGGAAATTCCTAGCGTCCCAGCCATATTTATTGTGGTGCAAAGTCTAGTGTTGCGTGCGATTTGCAGCCACTGCACAAATCCACCACACCTTCACCTCTGTGAAAAACCATATGACTTAACAGATTTTCTGAATAAACAATAACGATGATGACGACGATGATGGAATAATCAGTTCAATATTAATAAAATATGTCTACTGTGTTCTTTATGAAAGGGGAAGAAAAATAAGAAATAATCTTGGAATTGGATGATGATGATGGAATATTCAGCTCAAACACAGTTGCTCTTTGAGCGATGATGATGATAATAATCATATCATAATTACATTTCAGGGATGAGGTTTGGGAATTTTATAGTCAAGGAAGACGTCATAAATTTGTCATCACACGAGATGGGCATGTAGTGCCATTGCAGCAAGGACAGACTGTAGAAGATGTCAACTCTCCAGAAAAGAGGTCTCTTCGCGAGGTATGAATGTTGCTAAACCCTCTGATCTATGAAAAACAGCCCCCACCCCCTGTTATATGTAGCTAAATGTAGTTTAGTTGAAGGTAAAAGCACACCATTGTTCGTTGTAGCAATGCAATTAGAGTCCAGGCTAGCCTCGCTTCTCTTCTAAGAGGGTCATTAGACCATAGTGACCTTTGAGCAGTCTCGGAATCATGCGCATGGTTACGATAGTGCAGAATGATAGAGCAGTCCTTCATTCTTGCTGTAGCCTGCTAGTCAGTTTTTTCTCACAAGAATTCCACAGCTACCCACCAACGCACATGTGCACGATGCCTTGTCAAACTTGCAATAGTCAGGATGCGATGACTTTCCCATCCTGCCTCTCCCCAAAGAACTTAGTAAGTTACCTTAGGAATTCCACTGACTTAGCAGTGTGACTGGTGCTTGGTTATGGTGACAGGTTCTGCTATCTCAACTGCTACCAGTTAACAGTTACTAGTCAAGCTGTTCGCGTAGTCGTTCTGTTGTATAAGCTCTGTGGTTATCGCGTGACCCTGTAAACTACTGGTAACTATGAACTGAAACCATATGAATATCATGTGAAAACCATGATTATAGAACCAAACACTGTGTGGAAAGTGCCATTTTCACACAGTTTTCACACGGTTTGTTGTAAGATTTTCACATGACTTTCACATGGATTTCAGTTCATAATGTCCACTGATAATTAATCTGTTTGTTTTTCTCAATCTGTTGTTTTAGATCAACCGTGCATTTGTCATACACTATTTGTACGTTCATTGCAAATTGTACACAAAGATTGGGTGAGTACACAAATTTCTTGCCTATGTTTGTCGTGAAATATAACAGAATTGATTAGCAATCAAGCAAGTTTAGTTGACTATGAGGTTGTCCACTTGTACCGAGACTTAAAACCAGTGCTGTAAAAGTTCCTTCTTTTATGTAACTAGTTACAAGTACAAGTACTTTCTGGAAAGTGTAACTAATTCAAAGTCCAATTACCTTTCTACAAATGTAACTAGTTACAAGTAAAAGCTACTGCTTCTCAAAAGGAACTTCTGAGTAAAAGTTCCAAGTTCCGTGCAGTGTCCAAGATACAACAACATACTCTGCTATCGGTGATTGTAAAAGCAAAAATGCCCTCTGCGAGACGTTATCATCTGTTGATCTTTTTTCCATTGCCGAACAATACTTATGTTAGATTTATGATATAGATTTCTGTTTATGAACAATGCTCATGTTAGATTTTACCTCGTTATTTTATATAACGTACCATCCGTGGTAACTACGTTGCCATTCGGCTTTGTAGCTAAATGCGAGAGTTTGCAAATAAAGTTCATTATTATTATTACAAGCAAGATGACGGAAAACAAAATTCTAATAACAAAAAACAATGAAAGGTACAATACAACATGAAAATAATCAGCAGACCTGTGCACCATCTGTCAATAGTTTGTAGAAAGTTGAAAAACGTGACAACCAATCAATAATGGACGTTGGGACGGCTTGCAATTCCTTGGCAGCAATTTGCAATCACAAACCGTGAGACTCAATTACCCCTAAATTTCCTTCAAATGTAACTAATTACATGTAACTAGTTACTTTGTAACGAGTACTCACAGCATTGCTTAAAACATGCTAGCATTGCTGCCTAAATTTTTCTGTTTACTTCTTGAAATGAGCAAGTTTTTACGTAGACAATGATGCGAAGGTCATTGGCTGCATTTGTTTATCATAATTGTTACAGATCTACTTCTGCAGATCAAGCTACAAACAACAATATTTATTTTTAAAAAAATTATCCAGTTTGGTTTGCATACAACTTCACGAGCATTGTTTTACATAAATATTACACTCTCCAACAACAAGCACTGTGTAGTAGGAGGCGATAATATGGCATCGAAAATTGTAGACCGTAGTCGAGAGTCAAGTAATTTTAGCATTTTCAAATGTCTCGCAGCAGCTCAAGTGAAGTGACAGTAAGTCAGCTTTTGGTGATGTCTGATAATTAGCGAAATCGATATTCCCGGAGAAATATAATAAATGGAGACGAAATATCAGACAAAATTAGACAGAAAGCGAAGTGGAATTATTAAAGCCAGTACAGTGAAACCTGTCTATAAGGGTCACCTCTGGGACCTGACGAAAATGACCTTTATAGACAGGTGGCCTTTCTGTCCAGCATGATTTCTATAGAAAGTGTCATTTTGGCGTTGTGAAGAGTGGCCTTTGTACACAGGTCGCTGCTCTATAGAGGTGGCCGCTAACACAGGTTTGACTGTACAATGAAATTTCATCATTGCTGAACCAAGATTGACTTTATCATTGTGTTTAAGTGACCTTTTATTTCCGCCATTTTAGGTTAGATTCATTCCTTGATATTCACTCGGAGACACTCAACGAGCTGCAAGTATTGGTCAAGCATCCGACCGTGTTATCTTTGAAACGAGATAGTCTGGTCAAATACACGGCAATCAACATGTTCTCCATCAAGAATTTATTCCTAAAGCAAGGTAAACAAATTGCCAAGATTTACTATTGTAGGCAAAACAGTAACAATTTTGAAATTTTTCATGGCATTTCCGTTGTCTTTTGTTAGATGATACTGAAGTCATTGTGCCAAATAGTCCATTGGATCTCGCCATTGTGTTCTGCATGGAAATGTTCCAACATCTAATGAGTGGCTGTCTCGAAGGATTAGCAAATAACCCTTCTGGCGGTAAGCCCTGTTACAGTGAAACCTGTCTATAATGGTCACCTTTGGGACCCAAAGAAAATGACCTTTATAGACAAGTGGCCTTTCTGTCCCAGTTGATTTCTATAGAAAGGTCATTTGGGGATTATGAAGAGTGGTCTTTGTACACAGGTGGCTGCTCTATAGAGGTGAACGGTAATACAGGTTTGACTGTACCCAATCTCAATAAAGTTGTGATAAATTTTGGACAACAGATTTCTTGTTTTAAGCTTTACCTTGGTTTTAAGCAGTATTTGAAAGTACAATGAAGTTTGCACTTTGCTTATAACCAAATCGGATATGTGCACAGTCCATTTATATGCAAACACTTTGAAGACCAAAGTTTATACTTCACTCATTTCAATGTTTGATATATACAGAAATTGAACCGCCTATATGCAAACATTCTCTATGCAACAGCATTTTGTACATAGATTTTGCTTGAAATGTACCATATTGTATGAGAGTGAAGTTTTTATTTTCAAGTTTAATGTTGCAACTTTGACAGAAAGGCCACCTGTCTATAAAGGTCATTTTCCTCAGTTCCTAAAAGTGACCGTTTAGATAGGTTTCACTGCAATAGTTTGACTTTTTCTATTTTTAGGTTCCTGTTCACAATTTCTTCCTGCGATTCACATCTGGCTCCGTTGGTTATCCGTCAACATTGAACTAATTTCAAAGTCTACAGTGGTGTATGCTGAGCACATCATTGATTATTCATTGAATGTTTTATTAACTAAAGTTGCACCGATGATGAAATTGAGACATCGATAAATCACTCCGAACAATAGATAGATAATCAGTAATCAGTACATGAGTATATAATTGAGTAAATCCGCAGCTGCCGCACTGATGATGAAATTGTAGCCATCGATTAATCACTCCGAACAATAGATAGATAATCAGTAATCAGTACATGAGTATATAATTGAGTAAATCTGCAGCTGCCGCGCTGATGATGATATTGTAGCCATCGATTAATGAGCCCAAATAATCGATAGGAAATCAGTAATCAATGCATCTGACTTAATAGAATGACCTTTGCTATAGCTCACAGTTCTCCTTTGTTAATTCTTTGTAATTTATTTCTTATTTGGCAATCTCTTTCTTTCGTATCGTTTTGTTTTCTCTTTACTAAGGAAACATGCAGCTGTAGACTTTATAATGATGTCTGGAAATTTCAAAGGCAACGACTAGAAGAATATAATTTATGATTTTGATGAAAACAACCATGGAGCAATGGTTTGACAGAAAGCTCAATAGCCAAAACAATCTGCCATGCGTAGTCAAATGCACTCGTATATAAGTGAGTTGACCTCTGCCACAACTGAAAACGCAAGGAAAATGCTATGTTTGAAAGGCAATTTACCATACTCTTGTCAATGATGGTCAATTTCAAGGATTGTTTTTGCTGTCAAAATTGTCGATTCTAGCTCAAAATCATCTGTGCCTGGAAACAGTTGCATCCCGACATGCATTAGCACAGCGCTTCATCAATTTATTAATCAATACATCAAGCTCTATCGTTAGTACTTTCTGGATATGTTTATGACGTAGTTGTTGTATTATCCTCTCTGCAGGACGATTGTTGAGTTCTGGAATGCGATGGTGATGTTTTTGAACACTGCTCGGGATTCTCAAAACATCATAAAGAAAACAAATGATGGTATCTATTTCCTTCACAATGTGCAATTTTATGTATTACAGCAAAACCTATCTATACTGGTCACGTTTGGGACCTGAGAAAAATGACCTTTATAGATAGTTGGCCTTTTCTGTCCAGGTTGATTTTTAATACGTCAGTAGTCAATTATTGATTCGTTTGTTGATCACTGGAGCCTCTCCATTTAATGGCTGAGCTTATGTAGTGTTTTGATTATTGATGTTATCAGGCATGAAACTTTTTGCTGATCCGCATATTTCCGCAGAATTTGTAAAGTCAGTTGGTGGTTTGATCACCAACGTTGCCTTAAGTACTATGGCTCACTAAATGTGCAGTGCACATTCTGATTCAAAGCCCGTTAGAGCCAGGAGTGCCTTTGGAGACATATCAGATGCGGGGGGACTAGCCCATGGTCCTGACTCCTGTTACGTTGCACATCATTGCTTGTGATCCCCATTGAGGCAACCCACTAGGGGATGCCAGGCTGGAGTGAAAACAAGCAGAATTCGAACCCTGCACCTTTCAATCGAGAGCAGGGCACTCTGCCGACTGAGCTAACCGCGCTGACGAGAAAGGCTATGAAGAACGGTGCTTTCCCCTAAATTGTTTTGTTAGCCGAAATATAGTTCATCCGTCTTCATCTCTATGTTTTTAGAAGAGGCGGAAGACTTACCACCTATGATGCTTTACGAAGACGCAATGCTTGCTGGAATGAAAATGTTGTCAAGTACTGACCCTGTATCATTTAAGGAACATCCAACCGACACGGTAAGACCACAACCCTGTTTCACTCTGTCTGTCCTAGATTTTAATTCATTAATCTCCTGTTGAATGATTTCCATTCGTGTAAAAGTTTACATTGCTAGATATGGTACGTGCCTTGCAGTGACGTTTTTATGACAGTTAATCTTACTCGTTACATAGTTTCTCAATGTTGCTTATTAACCCGACTGGTAGTATCCCATCTTTCCAACTCGTTTGTTTTCTTACATCATGGCTGCATAACAGAGAGACAGTAGCGGAATTTGACTATAATGTGCGTTGCAGTCCAGTGTTCAATTCACTTAATCTGACCATTCACATTTTGATCCGATAAACAACTTGACTGCTTCTTTCATACAGTGGGCCAAATGAAGCAGACTGTGGTCTTGTAGGTGTTTTTTTCTTTGCGTTGTGGTAAATTATTTATTAAATTTTTAAATTTCTTCACCGTTGATCACACCTCAGTTGCATTTCTGTAATGATTTGATAGGTCATGGCTGCATGTCGTGCACGGCTAGGAAGAATCCACCTTCTATCTACGGAGTTAGCATCCCAGACGGGCATCCCTCTGAGTTACGATGACGAATCGGGTCTATTTAGCGTGGTGATCCCTGAAGTAGTCAAGTCATCACCTACCAAAGTCATCATTCCTGAACTGGACGATTCAGACAGTCTGCCGTCCTACGTATGTTCTTCTCGCCATAAATGCGTTTATTCGTTAGTCTTCATTTTGTGGGTATTTCATGGTTGATTATTGCGTGTTTTGTTTTCAGCCTGATGAAACTGAAGATGACGACGGTGATGATGTGATCATTGATGATAATGACAATGAAGATGAACAAAGGTCAGTCTCACATGATATGCGATATATATTCGTTATTTTTAATCATTTAAGTAGATATTTATTTCAAGGTTTGTTTTAAGATATGACATTTCTATAAATATACTGGCCTCTTTACATTCTTGTAAAATACAATTTATTCAGAGATGAAAATGTAATTCATGTGTCATTGATATTTGAACTTTTTTCGCTTTTTTTTTTTCATCCATATGATGATGAATTTCGTCATGAGCCAGCAGTGTTGCCAGCCCGTTGGCGACCATGTTGTACGCTCGCTCTCAGTGTCATTGGGTGACGTTGAGGGGTTTGCGGTTGGCCATCTGTACTATAAGTGTGGCGGCAGGTAGATCAGTCCATCGTCGGGGGCCATCAATCCAGCGAGTTTTGGCCGACCGAGGCCGAGTCTGCTTCCGATGGGCATTAATGTCAGCAGGCGTTCGGCAATGGTGTTGTGGTGTGTGAAGTGGCCGAGCCACTGTTGCTGAAGTTCCAGCACAGTTGATGAAGATAACAACCATCGGTCGCCGACACGCCTGTGAATTCCTTTTTTTTTCATCCATATGATTAGAACAAATTGTTTACAGTTGGATCAGGTGTTTCAAATTCTAAACAACTACACATGCACTGCCTTCTTCTTTGTTGAGCCCCTTGCTCCATGTCAGTTCTCTTTGTTTGTTTATTTTACAGTATAACGAGTGCCGTGGATGAACTCAAGGTAATCTTGTTGTTTGATAATTGATGCTGACTTTTGTGTTGGTCCACATAACTGATTGATTTGTCGACCGTGCAATGCATCGAACCCGTGAGGCCTGATCGGCAAACATAGAGACAGACGGACAAACCTAAAGATTTTGTAACATTGATAATTTGATATACCGTAATACTAATAATAATGCAAGAATTTATAGAGCGCTAAAACTATACAAATATTCTAAAGCGCTGACATGCATCATGGCCTAAACTCTACCGTACTTTAAAACTGAAATATAATTACAGTATGACCCGTTTAAGCGCAAATCGGATAAGCGAAAAACCCGCTTATCTGCAAACAATTTGCTATGTACCAAATAAATGCGTACAGTACAAACTCTCTTAACCGATTCCTGATAAGCACAATTCCTAATAAGAGCAAAGGATATCATTGGCAAATTACTATTGCGCTTAAGCGGGTTAAACTGTACAGTATAGCAAATTAAAATGTACTTTTACCATCATATTAATGAGAATTAAAATTAAACTATATCTACAGGTACTTTAAGAATTTCTCGCACGGTTCCTGAGATGATTTATTAAAATGACATTATTTACTATAATTATATGAAGCTGTTCTGTGTTTTGTTATGTCAACATGTGTGATACTTCATATGGCAAATTACCCATAGACCAGCACCCATCTGAGCCACAGTTAAGACCATCGTCGATATAAAAATGGTAGATGGTCATTTCTGAAGAAAATTTGAAGGGAATTAAATTTTGGTTGTTTAGATCAGACTCTGGATCACACTTAACCATTTGATCAATTGCAGTGTAATGGGTTTGACGTCTAATTTTATTGTATTGTAGCTATTGTTATTACTAATTAAAACATCAGTTGTGATTACTCCTTTGGGAAATCACTATAATTACACAAAGCAGTTCTGTGTTTTTTATGTCATCATTTGTGATACTTAATAAACGTTATACAAATTCTATTTTTAAGAAATATCGAAATCTATTTTGAGAATATTCCATGATTGTATTATCGGATCAGCCCAGGTTTATGATACAGTCAAACCTGTCTATAACGGTTACCTTTGGAGTTTGGAACTTGAGAAAAATGACCTTTATAGACATGTGGCCTTTCTGCCCAGGTTGATATCTATAGAAAGTGTCATTTTGGGGTTATGAAGAGTGGCCTTTATACACAGGTGGCTACTCTGTAGAGGTGGCCGCTAACACAGGTTTGACTGTACAGTATATGTGATCAGGAGAAAGCCATCTTAAACCATTCCTAGGTTGAGCGTATCAGTACTTTATTGACCATGATGATTGAGATAAGAGTTAACTGTTTGCAAGCTATCTTACTTTTCACTCAGATTCGGTCGAATTCCATTAAATAGTGACGGTTTTGGTTTAAAGCCACACATTTGTCTTGTCATCTTGCTAATCAATGGAAACAGGCAAGATGCGTAGACTTGTATGTCATCGTCTTCTTTTCACTGCGATAATCAAATGAGGCTCAAACTGCAATCTTTTCAAGCACCTCTGGTGTGATTTCTAACGAGTCTTGATGCATGCAGTAACGATTCATGCCAACCATAAAGCTAACCAAGACCTGCTACTCATTATGAAACTGATTACAAGATTAATATGCTAACGACTTTTTTGTTTGTTTGTTCAATTTTATTCACAACTGAGATGATACAATCAGAAAATTAAATACAAGGTTACAGAATAATAATGTGAATATGGCAAGTAATGGCTGTACACAGCACTTACATAAAGCCAAAATAAAAACATTTACAGAATTTAGAGAGATCAACAGACTTCGGTTTTTGAGCTTAAATAATGATAATGATCGACAGGATGCGAGAGAATCAAGTAAGGAGTTCCATTGGTTTACAATGCGTAATGCAAAGAAATAGCGGCGATAATTTTTCATAGAGGATTTGACATTGTTCTTTAACTTGAAGGAATGCCCTCTTGTTCCATAGGGAGACTTTTTCTGTACAGTAAAACCTATATATAGCGGTCACCTCTGGGACCTGACAAAATGGCGTTATAGACAGGTGGCCTTTCTGTCCAGGTTGATTACTATAGAAAGTGTCGTTTTGGCATTATGAAGAGTGGCCTTTATACACAGGTGGCTGCTCTACAGAGGTGGCCACAAATCCCTTTTTGGTTGTATACAGTTCGAAGAAGGTATCAACGGGGTGTCCACAAGTCCATTTGCAATTTTAACTTTAACGAGGTTATGGCATAATTATCATGTTTAGTAGCTTAAGTTTTTCTGGACCACACTTATGTTTCACTCCTTATTGTCAGGCAAGAAAGTTGGATATTGAAACCCAGCTCAGAGAGCAACAACGACTGCTTCAAGATCGCAAGGTAAATTTGCCATTTATAAACCTGTTGGCCCATGCTACCTTACGCATTTATATTTGACCAAGTGTAAGCATTTTATATCAGAACATCAAGCGCGTACTGGATTATATATGCATATCTTTTAAGCTGAGCTTTGACTTCATTAGGAAGGTAAAATAATGAATATATTTTTGTGACTTTGTTTCAAAATTATTTGAAGCAGAGTATGCAACCATAGAATGTTTGTAAAAACAACTGGCACTTCATGGAATAGCTAACATAACATGTTCACAATCGTTATAGATTACATTTGATTATTCCGTTCTAAACAAGTCAAGCAATTTTGAGCGTACGATTTCTTCCCTTGAACTATTCCATATGGCAATAATTTGTGGGTAGAAATAATAAATATTAATATTCCCCTTGTCTGGTTTTGCAAGAGATTAAATAAATTCTCCGATCTTTATGAACAAGACAAGTCTTGCTTTCGCCTATGTCAAAATCTTGCTACTTCTGATGCATACAGTGACGTTATTCGTTCTGGAATGCTAACATTTTATTTGCTGTACCCACATGGTATTCTAGCTGTCTTAATTTGAATGTGTGACCGTGTTTGTATGACTTTGCTTACATCATCTGTCCTTCTGCGTTTGTTTTAGCGTCTCATTGAGGACAACGCTCTTCAAGCAAAAGTGATTTTCTGCAATAAGCCACAATACATTGTGCTTGATACAAATTGTTTTATTTCAAATTTGGACATTGTGGATATGCTCGTTAGGAGTCAGCAATTTGGCATCATCATACCGTTGATTGGTGAGTGCTTTTTAACTACGTCACCACATAAACAATATATATAATTACAAGTCAACTGAATATTTCTAATTACTATTTACATTGAATACATTTGTGGCAGCAATTAATTACTTATAAACATGATATAGCTACACCCTGAAACATTACGACAAATCTACTTTGCAAACAAACAATCAGCCAATCAATCAATAATCTTTATTTATAGAGGGTATATCCCAATAAACTGCAAGGTTTGTCTCCCTTGGTGTCCTCTTGCCAATGGCTCAAAGGAACTACAATTTGCAATGATATAAAAATTAACTTCAAAACATTTACAATTTCTAATCACTACATTTTTAAAGGAAGGTTAAAACTACGGAGCATGCGCATGGCACTGGAATGCAATAATATATAAGTCGATTTCAGGGAAAAAATACAGAGTTATTTAAAAATAAAGCATTCCAGAGTTTATAAACGTGTATTAAAATAGTGATGTAAATAGTTGGCTTTAAAATCGGAAACAGAGGAGCTCTTTGTAACGATGTCTGGCAGCTTGTTCCACAATTTTGGCCGACACACAGAAAGTCACCGTAATCTGATGACGATCCATAGGCGTAGTTAGTCGTACTTTGGTTGTTCAAATCTGGAACATTTTATTTTGGTTTTATTCCTTTCCATTCAGTTGTAAATGAGCTAGATGGTTTGAAACAAGGAGTCTTTGTTGATGGTGCGCCTTCAGACAAAAGGATCATTCCACAACTTCAAACATTTGCCAGGTATACTATCTTGTTTACATCTTGTCAAGCGGTTTGTTTTCAATGATTGCTTATACAGTGAAACCTGTCTATAATGGTCACCTTTGGGACCCGAGGAAAATGACTTTTATAGACAGGTGGCCTTTCTGTCCAGGTTGATTTCTATAAAAAGTATCATTTTGGGGTTACGAAGAGTGGCCTTTATACACAAGTGGCCTTTCTGTCCAGGTTGATTTCTATAGAAAGTGTCATTTTGGGGTTATTAAAAGTGGTTTTTATAGACAGGTGGTTGCTCTAGAGAGGTGGCTGCTAATACAGTTTTGACTGTAGTTATTGGTTTTGATCATCGATACATGCTACGTTGGAGTTTACAAATGTAGAGTAGAAGGCGAGTTGTTGTAGATTCTGCCCGAGAAGGGATCACAATGACCCCTGCAATCGATATCACAGCAAAGAGAATTTTGTGGAGAGGCATGGTGGATGACATCTCACATCCTGTCTGTTTCTCATTGTGCGAAGCATATCTAATGATTTGATATTGCAGCACAGACCGGGATTCTTCTACAGAGCAAAGCATGCACCCAATTAGAGGACTGGGCCTGAAGTGTTGTCATCCCCTGATAATCCAGTTGCTTGATATTGAGGCTAGCCTCGATTCTCTTTGTTAATTGTCAAGTGCCTGCTTGAAAGTGTAGTCAATGGATCGACTTTACCTTTATCTAAGTCTCATTTAGCTACATCAAATACTCTTGGTTTATTGTTGCTTTATTATTCTATTGTTTTTAACTGTGTTCTTTTACTTTCCTTCCAGCCGTGCGGTTGATTTTCTCGAGGAGAGGTTCAGTTCAAACAGCTACAACATCAAAGCAGTGACAAATCAAGGGACTGAATTAAATACAATTGCATTCAGGAATGAAAGCTTTTCTGCTAACAGGGTAATTATTTCATAATATTGTGGAGTTTTATTTTTAATACTTTAACTACGTACGTGTAAGGACCGTTCTTGTACAGTCAAACCTATATTAGCTGTCATCTCTGTAAAGCAACCACCTTTGTATAAAGGCCACTTTTCATAACCCTAAAATCACACTTTCTATGTAAATCAACCTGAAGAGAAAGGCCACCTGTCTATAAAGGTCATTTTTCTCAGGTCTCAGAGATGACTGTTATGGACAGGTTTCACATTAGAGTAGTGTTGCTAGTATTGTTTTAATAATGACCTCATTTTCATCTGTATTGAGCAGCCAACTGTCTTTAAAGACCACGAAAGCGATACAGTTTCTTAAGAAACAGTAGAAGTAGATCCACATTTCAGAAAAGCCTTAATGTTTGATTAATGCATCTGGCATGTAGTATTATTGGAGAGTGTGAAGTATGTATACGCAATATCATAGCACACGGTGGAAGGATAGCTTTTGTGCTAACATGATTGATCTATTCTTTTAACCCTTGTCCTGCTATTGACGTGTATAAACGTTTTGGAAGCAAGTCAAAAGTAGCAACATACAATCAATCAGATAGTTAGTCCTTAGCAAGCAACCAATCAGCAATTGGTGAAGCGACTTCAAGTCTTCATTTAACTAGTTTTACAAGCAGGACAGGGGTTAAAGAGAACGCATCAATTTGCGCAACTATGCACACATAGCATTGTCACACATGTGACTATCAACAGTCAAGTGATTAAATTAACCCTTGCCCTGCTCATAAAACTAGTTAAATGAAGACTTGAAGTCGCTTTATCGATTGCTGATTGGTTGCTTTTTAAGGACTAACTATGTGATTGGTTTTATGTTGCTACTTTTGAATTGTTTCAAAAACGTGTATACACGTCAATAGCAGGACAAGGGTTAAGTATCCAATCAACAGGTGACAAACTGTCTGGGTTCCGTGATGCAGAAAGTTTTGTAATGTTTGCATACATTGTAAAACATCCTTCCAGCGTAGTTTATTAAGCTGTGACCACTATGTGTGCTTTTAAAATCATTATAATTTATGGCTTTTTGAACACTTGAATGCTATTTTGCTGCAGGGAAATAACGATGATGTCATTCTTACGTGTTGTTTGAAGTATGGCGACGGTGACCAAAAGAGAAACGCCGCCTCAGGTAAATATCCTGGAATAGAATCTAAGTTAATGTTCAATGTAACCCCGTTAATATCACGTTCGTTAATATCATAATTATGGGTTCGACAACAGTTCTGTATTAACGAGATTGCTCTGTACCGCATTTAGGGCAACAGTAATTTAGGATACTAATTGACTGGACATCAATTAGACAGGATGTCTTAAAATTTTGATGAAGGCCTGGATTACACTATACTGGATAGGCTATCAGAGCGGAATGAATTCGTTTTGGACAGTCTGTTAAATTACACTGTTCCGTTGCTATCTGGCATGACTCCGCTTCATATTTGCGGAGTGAAAGGACTCGGCTCTGGGGTGGCTTGTGTTTGAGGCTGCCACAGCTTTTCGTGTAATGTACAGTCAAACCTGAATAGAGCAGCCACATTTATATAAAGGCCACTCTTCATAACCTTAAAATGACACTTTCTATAGAATCAACCTGGACATAAAGGCCACCTGTCTATAAAGATCATTTTTCTCAAGTCCCAGTGGTGACTGTTTTGATATGTTTCACGGTACTGCATTGTGTGAGACCTCATTTAGACACTAGATAACTTCATGCTAACAATTTGGATTATACATTGATGGTAATGTAATTATTTGTGCATCATTTCCTCCTTGCTTGTTCGTTATTGATTTGGGTTTTATTTCTTTTCTCTCAGGTGGTCAGTTAATCATCGAACGCAAGATTGTCCTCTTGACGGATGATAGAAATCTTCGCTTGAAAGCACATCGCAGTAACGTCCCCACGGTGGGAATACGCACGTTTGCCCATATGACTGGCAATTTAGCATAAACGACAGTTCTATCGATAAAGATAATGACGCACAGTTGCAACAGCATTGCGTTAATGATCACGTATTTGTTTTCTTAGAGAATAAACATTGTAACGAATTGTCATATTGTGGTTGACAGACGCACATAATTAGTGCTTTCAGTAATTATTATAATAGTCAGCACACATTTAAACAGGTTTAATCTATGAAACTGAAGTTCTAATTATAGAATATGTGAAAACGTGTGGGGTCTGTAGAATTATATTTATACGCTGCTCACTGTGTCTTGATTTGTTGGTTGTGTTGTTTGGTAATAAAGGCTTGATAAAACGCTACAGTAAACATCTATTAATGTTCATTATTGATTTAGTCAGGTCTATATAATAGTTTCCTGTCTTTTTAATGGGTAAAAATAACTATAGTAGCTGATGCGCAGTCAGTGTGAACTTGATGTCGTCATTGTGTAGTCACGTGATTGTAAGAATATGTAGCTGTGTCTTCCTGTAATCATTCTCTTTGCCGTCTGTACTTTGTCGTGTCAAACTCCGTCTGTCCTCTTATCTACGCTGTGTCTCACGACATAGAGCTCTGACACGAACGACCATATGTAGTCCTTGGAACTCTGCCATCTCTCCCTGTAATGGGACCAGCAACCTCTCTCTCAAATGTATATTATGTGGAATGTGAAAGCCTCCATCTTCATCTCTTGTCCTCTACATAACTGACTCTGGTTGAATTTGGTTCTCAAAGTGAAATGTTTAAGCGGATCGTGTTAAAGAGGATATATTAACAGGGGACATTATAGACGGCTGATGCTGTAATTATATTATTTTATTACATTGAAATTCTCAAAATCGATGAACATTTTAAGCAAAATGTTCTAAAATTTTCAGATTTCGATTAAGAGTTATTTAGAATATGCTTGTTTTTAAAATTTACAACTGTTGTTGTAAATACATGATAGTATTTTACTAGATGTTCTAATGTAAAGTATGGCAGAGGAGCACTGCACAAAAATAACAGAACTGATTGGCAATTAAGAACTATAGTAAATATAGTTCTATGCTCGGATGCGGTGGTCTTTTGCAGCAGTGGCAACTAGGATCTGGAACCACATCCCGAAAGAAGTGAAGACGTCTTCAACGCAGTCCATAAAAGGAATCAGTGCTAAATTTCTAGCAGAGCTCGGTTGGAAAGGGAGTGAAAGTTTATTTTCCAAATTTATTAGATAAATGAACATAATATTCCCTTCTTAACAAGTCAACTCCTCCACTTATAAACTAGTGGGCTGTAGCTTGCACCTGTGTATTTATTGTATTTTATGTCGCTGTATCGTATTGTTATTTTTCACCCTGATGTAAACGAGCTATGTAGCTCATATCGGCCGCGAATTCAAATAAAAGACATACACACTGCTCGTCAGGGCATTTGTAAATATGCAAATCATGAGTATGAGTATATTATATTAAGACCATTTCGTAAACGAAATGCAAAATAAATGATTACAGAAATTGTGAAGAACAAGTAATTTGATTACATGATATGATCATGGGTCATCTCTTAAGCACAAATTTGCTTGTTTGTTCCGGAGACCTAAGAGTTAAAATAGATTTATAGTTATACAAGTACAGTTAGCATATATTTGCTGAGCTGAGAAGTTGGATAGCAATGGAAGTGAAATTGTATTGCATTTTTCTTTGAAATAATAAGTCCTGCATCAAGATTTTTAAACAACTTCTTTTTGAATGTATGTTGGGACAAAACAACACAATACATTTGCCAACCAATTAAAATTTATTTCGACAATTATTGATGAGCTAATTACAAAACTAACAGAACTAATTGGCAATTAAAAACTAGTTTTATGCGCAATGTAATAAAAAAATCATTTTATAAAACTTTATGTATTGTACTGCATACAGTAGCTAAACACGTATAAAGTTATTTAATTCGATATTTAGATAAATTTTAGCTTAAAATATTTTCAGGCTAAACCTGCAAAGGAGAAACTATCGTTAATGTCAGTCAAATTATGGAAAGCTATTTCGCAATAGAATTAAATTTGAACGAGTAATTTTGGATGTGCCTCTGATTACCCGTTGCCATGGCAGTCAAGGTCGATTGGACGCTGTTGTCAAGGGATCTGGTGACGATGCTTGTGATGCGGCGTGTAAATTTCACTGAAATGGATTCTTCCATTCAGCAAACTGAAGCAACAAACACATCGGCGCTTGCTCATCGATTGACTATTTAAATTCACCCAAGAGATCGCTTCAGAATATAACAAATGCAATCATGACGTCTGTTTGGAAGGTTGCCATCCATCAATGCTGTTAAATTTGTGGAGAAATCGGAGATTTACCGAGCGTGAAAGGTAGTATTTTGGTTTCTCATCCGTTTTGTTGTTCGTGGCATGTCTGTGCCAGTCTTTCATTCACGTTCAAGGAGCCATCGTCCAAGCAATATGGCTCAGAGACCTCCTTCAAGGCCTTCTAATGAACCTAAACCTTTGAATTTCAACCAAGCCATGGAGGATTTCACCATAATGTTTCCTCATTTGGACAGCGAGGTCATTTTAACTGTTCTTCGCTCCAATAACGGAGTGGTTCAAACGACGATAGATCAACTGTTGGTGATCTCAGAAAACTCAGAAGAAGAACCAAACTTATACGATGAACTATCAGTTGATGCTGCTCCAGATCTTCCCAGTTACGCCGACCACCAAGACTCATTTCCTAACGAGCCACCACCAGCTTACACAGAACTAGATTTGAGTGATGAAACTGGTCAGTCTATTATCGACGGAGCAGTTGGTGGAGCAACCTCTTCAGCACTATCTAGCCAAGCCAACGGAATGAGCCCGTCCTCTCAAACAAGCCGATTCTGGAACTCAACGCTAGTAGCAACGCTTTCCACAGATTTCTTACGCTTACATGCCAATGGAAGTTACGAACCACGCGCGACAAATGCACAGCGTCCTGCTTCAGTTTCAAATTCTTCAGTTCAAAATTCTGCTGATGGATTTGAAACTGACCAGCAGCTGGAACGTTATCTTGAAGACGAAAGACTTGCACTGTTTTTACAAAACGAAGAATTTGTTAGGCAGCTGAGACACAATCCTGAATTCGTGGACGCTGTTGAAGCTGGTGAGTTTTGCTGTTGTGTTACGATTTGGTCATTTGTCTTCAAGCACAACAATTGTTTTGTTTTGATTTGCCCCTCTTGCTTCTCTTAACCATGCTTCCTTGTTTCCTGGCTAATAGTTTTGCAAGTTTTATGAGTGAGTAAGTCATTGTTGCGAGTTATATTAAGTTCGATAAGCTGTTTAGGTTAATTAGCCTACGCCAGAAAGATAAGGTTCCAACAAAATTTTAAATTCCATTTATTTAGCAGAGGTCTGTTGCTATCGGTTGTCTCTCTCTCTCCTCCTAACTTTAACCGCGTCTCTTGTTTTAGTCAAGCATGGTCTTTGTTGCCGAAATATTATTATTATTATTATTATTATTATTTTGTGTTTGACAGGGATTACGAAGTGAATTAACAGAAACAATTAACAGGAACTGTAGCATTGACCTACTTGGGACAGGTCAATGACCAGGGGCGGATCTAGCATTTTGGTTGACTGTGGCCCGAAAATCAAAATAATGTAACTTGCCACTAG
>OFHS01003250.1:0-17660 GCA_900245855.1 Calvadosia cruxmelitensis | reverse complement strand
AAAAAAAAAAAAAAAAAGGTACTAAAAGAAATATTACCAGCTCTTTCACCTGTTATCATTGATTTATTTAACCACTGCATAACTCTGTCGGAGATACCTAAAGATTGGAAGTTTGGTGTGATTACTCCAGTTTTCAAGAAAGGAAACGAATCAGCTAAAGAGAATTACCGCCCAATAACAATCCTGACGCAAAGATCAAAAGCCTTCGAGAAAGTCCTTGTCCGTCAACTAAAAGAACACTTCAAACACATATATCCGTCAGACATGCACGGATTTATCAAAGGCCTGAGCACAGAAACAGCGTTCTTCAAATTACAGCAAGACTGCATCGACAACATGGAAAATCGTCAGTCAACCGCAATCGTCTCACTAGACCTCTCAAAGGCATTTGACACTGTCCATTACACTTTGTTACTGGAAAAGCTAAAGGAGTATAGAGGTGTCCCACAAGGGTCCATACTAGGTCCATTCCTATTCAATGTTTATGTCGCCGACATGACATCATTCATTTCCAAGGCGTCCCTCGTCAGGTATGCAAATGATACCACAATCTATCACTCATCAGACAATCTCGACAAGACCATCTGCCTAATCAATGACGACATCTACAGTCTCGTTGTCTGGCTAAGAAACAACTTCCTGATCTTAAACTCCAGCAAGTCCCAAGCGATGATAATCGAGAGTATAGCAGCATCCTCCAACGAGCCTGCAAACTCGATTCTCGTTGACTCTGTATCCCTCCATTGGTCTGTTTCTATAAAACTACTTGGCGTACCACTCGCGCGTTCTCTAGCAATGAAGGGCCACCTGCAAAATTGTCAACGCAAAGCGAATATCTGTCTCCATCAGCTGAGACAGTTCCGTAGCTGTCTGACACCTGCTCTCAGTACACAACTATACAAGTCATACATTTGGCCTCATCTCGAATACAATATTGTATGACCATTACTGTCTGAAGATCGCGAAAGCGTGAAACTTTGAGTAGCGAGAACTTGTGTGCTCTCTGTCTCCAACAATAGTAAATCGCTCTGCCTCGCTGCGTTGAGCACTTTATACGAATGTGTGGAACAAATCATTATTGATTTACTCATTTACTTATATATATATATATAGATAATGAATTTCAAATACGAATTAAAATCCTACCTCGCAGCCATTGATTGGAAAGAAAGATACGTTTTAGACTCAATGTCATGTAGAACCGTATTATTATGCTCTATTGTAAATCTCATTATTATCAATCTCATAAATCTTATACTGTATTCTATAATATCAACTAGACCTTCGTCTCAATGTAAACGAGCTTACACCGCTCATTTTGATTACAAAGTAAAATAAATTGACACACACATACACACACACACAAATGATTGTTTTTTTTTGTAGCAAGGTTAAAGCACATAGACATATACAGTTAGCATTGCGTTAAAAAATAGAAAAATGTGAAAGACACGAATTAAAAAATAGAAGCTCCACCAATTGCAATCTGCTTACTAATAACAACACAATTACGCAACAAAGCATTGCTTTATTACGCAATAATGAATGAAGCTTCTAAACAGGTTCTGAATCTAAAAATACGAACTACTTTTAAGTTACGTTTTGACCGAGAACCAAGACGATACGTGGGCTTTAATCCGACTAATCACTGTAATTGGAGCACCCTATATACTGCTAATAATTCTAGATAATTATACGTGTTTAGAATCTACCAAGTCTGTTTCATTTTATATTGATGCAGTATAACACCCAGACGGTATAAGTTTCTTCAACAACCACTGTGTACTGAACACAGTTTTTGTATCTTCTAAAGATTAACAGTTCAATTATTACATCGGAATTTATTTGCTGCACTTCAACGATCCTTTGATTCCCTTCGCGGTTTTAGACTGAATTTTCGTTTGAAAACTACACAACTGCAACGGAAGTACGACGACACTTGGATAAAATTGTTTACGGTGATGGAGGAGAAACAAGGACAGGAGAAGCACTCGTTGAAGCTAAGGAATTAATAATCAGTAAAGCAAATAGCGATAGTAAAGTTAAAAAGATTGTCTTCATATTAACTGATGGAGAGGCAAGTGACGAGGAAAAGGCAACTACAACAGCAAAGGAGATCAAGGCTCTCGATGTTTCAATACTTGCTGTTGGAGTTGGAAGCAGCAAAAAATTGTCAGTGCTACAAGAATGGGTTAGTGATCCATCATATTACTCCCATGCAAGAAACTTTCAAGAGCTTCTATCAAGGTTCAAAGATATCCAAGAACAAATTTGCACAGGTAAGTCAGTGGTATTATTGATGAGAAATGAATTAGATCAAATCAAAAATAAAATGGTAGGCAAATTTGAATCTGTTCGTAGAAGTCCGATTTTTGACTCACGGATGTTACTAAAATTCTACAATATTATTTTTAATAGAAATTAGATCGTTACTGCTTGTTCACATTCTCAGGATTCGTTTTTGAAGAAGAATGATTGTAGCAAGTAGGATAATCCTACATAGCATAGCATCTTGTAATTGAATAAGAAACGAGACGGTCGCCAGTGACACAAGAGAACAGACGAGGAGTCAACAAAACTCAATGCTTGCTCTTGCAACAGGGTGCGCCGAATGATGGGTGGAGAAGGAACACACTTAGTTCCAGACTCCTGAGCTATTCATGCATAATTAACTAACAATACATCTTAATCTACGTGCAACAATAAGAAGGGAAGACGTTTTTACTAGCATGTAGGACGTCTAATCCTATTCTCACCTACACAATAATGCAAGCTGACATAACACAATCCGATGAAGCAGCACCCATTTTAATTGATTGACACCACAAATGGTACGATAGCCAATGTTATGGGGATATCCCTTGCTGTGTGTTTACAAATTTATTTATTTATTCATTTTCTGCCATGTAAAAACCTAGCAATTGAAGCCTGTTTCCCATTAATTCTGCATTAACATCAACTTTCATATCTGCTCATAGAAGAGCGAAAATATATACATTATCTATCTACAAATGTACCCAAGATAAAAATCTTCTTACTTGTAAGCGCGATCCTTTAGATCCGCGGTCATGAGCTCCAAATGTCGCAGAATTTCATGCTCATTATATGGAACACCATACTCGTTCCACCAAAGGAAATGCTTCTTCTATCAGACAGGATGTTATCGTTATATTAAGTATATCTAAAATGTTATTGGTCAAAGCAGCTCATAGTGATTCATCTGAACTGAGAGGGTGATATATTGACTATTAATGTTTTCAAGAAAAGACAGGATCTGATATTTTGAAGTTTACAAGAATGTTATTGCCAATTGATAGTTTCTGTAATAACTGGTAATAAGAATATGAATATATTGCACTGAAATGTGCGGAAAACTAGCTCTCATACTACTGACACATCTCTTTTTCATTTTTCAGTGAGTCCTCCTGTAAAACCAGGTAAGATTACGTGCGATAATCACATTACATAAAATGCAGGTGCCGTATTCATTGACCGATATCAATGCGTATTCCGCGAATAATTCCCAGGTCCCATATACAGATATTGATAATTTAGATGTTAGTCTCAGACTACACTTTAGTCTCCATCCACGAATCAGGCGCCAGCTGTATAATCAATGAACCAATATACACCATAATCCACTGAAGAAAATTGCTCGGTATTGTTAGTACTCGCCGCAATATGAAATCTCTTGTCAAACATCGTGGAAAACAGAAACTGCAGTGCATTGAAACAAATAAGGCTGCCTGTGCGAGGAAATTTATTTGTGGAAACAACTGAGGAGCCAATTAATTGCTTATAGGATCAAAATGATTATACCAATACTATAGAATGTTTGTCGTATAGCATAACTATCGATATTTGTAAATGCCATTTATATTGAAGGACAATACATTATGAAAGGTATGATACTCTTATCGGTCAGCCAAAAAGGGTCGAGAAGGAGATTTGGTCCGAAAAGATCAACCAAAAGTTTCAACCAATGTTTTAAGAATATCATTATTTTGTTTAAAGGCTGCACGAGGAAGCTGGACATCATTCTAGTTATCGATCAGTCTGATGCTGTTACTAAACAAGATTTCGACGACATTCTTAAACCTTTCCTTCGTGCATTTATCAACGAGTTTACGATTTCTAAAACTGTCGCACACTTCGGGGCTGCTTCGTTTTCACAAGATAACTTGGTAAGTGGAAGCACAACTTAGTGATCGGTCACTATACTACATCTTGGTAACGATAAAGTTACTATATAATTATGTACAATTTTTTCCGATTTCGTCACCTTATATGCAGAACGAATTATAAATTTCACCTAAAATCTAATGATTGCTACAAATTATGCAACCTATGTGCAAACGATAGATATCACATTAACAACTGTACTAAAATTATTTCCTATTATATTGCTTTTGTGAAACAACATGATATGTAACGAATATTATAGAAAGCACTTGACAAACATGTATATAGTTTTTACCCTGAAATTGGGTGCAAATATATCTCTTATCATCTACGTACAATTTCAATTAACTTTACTTTTAAAATTTTATTTCCCCGCCAAGGAACAACTGTGTATTAGTATATTATCATGCATTAAGTGGAAGAGTTTGGTGATACAACTGCGAAGTATTTGTTGCCTACAGATGTTTAATCCACCTAACCGTTGTACCCATTTTTCATTTTTTATGAAAGCTATTTTGAACTATCATTTTGAATTTTTCTACTAAATTATTTTCAGATGGAAATGACTCTAACACAATACAACGACAGAGAAGGAGTATTATCGTATATATCCTCTCTCACATACCAAGGCAAGAAGGGATCAGATTTAGCGAAAGCACTTCAGATGACAACAGACTATATGAAAAACAACGCACGTCAAGTTCACGAGATTCCAAAGGTGTTCTTGATAGTCACTGGCGGTAGAGATGACGATCCCGATGCCACCAACGTGGCCATTGTTCGAATGAAGTCTTTAAAGTATGGCATTGTCGCAGTACGTGTTGGTAGTGGACCTCAACCACTTAGCATAATGCCAAGTTTTCCCTCAAGTCCAATCGACCTGACAAGCTCCAGTGAAGTGACGATTAAAGCCAATTCAACAGCAGCAATTGCATGCGCAGGTACGTGGTTAACAATTATATGATTTCATTTATGCAAAACTGATTACTTTACTCGTACTTGTCTAATGTTAAACGGGTTCAAAAATTATAAACAGAACTTTAACTAGTTTGAGCTAAACTCTCGACTTTTTGCAGGAAAAATGCAGGAGACAGATAAGTCTCGCCATATTAAAGTAGTAACTTTCATTTTTTTCGTGGTAGATTATCTATCTGCATGTTCAATTGAAAAGACGTTTTGGATATCTTTGTCTGTGATTGTAAAATTATTCAAGATTGTCTTTGTACTCTGATACACATCACACAATAACTTTTGACACGAAATCTCCAACTCCAGAAAAAACAGCAAAGATAACAAGCTTATATTCGTGAACTTCAATTGTCTTTTTAAGGCAGATTTCATCATTTTACTAAACACAGTAGAATACGTAACATTAGAATGCATATTGTTTCAGCAAATCCCGGGCACCAAGGTGGTACAATTTGCAAGCAAATGTTGATGCAATGTCCACATATACGTAACAGGAACAATTAGTACAACTTGTTAATTGAAGCACACACGAGTGCATCCGAAGTTGTAATAACAAGAGTGGTATACGTATCCCACCTTGCATTCATGCGTATCGAGGGGACAATTTTGTTCGTGTCCTCTTCTCATTACAACATTATGTCGTTATCAGCATGTCGTTGTTTAAGGAGGGAGTGGGTAGCAGCATCTCTAACTTTAGATTTTTTTATCTTCGCTTTGTCATAATAACAAATGAATTCCGTCACAAAATCTTGTTCTCTTTCTTTTTCAGCGATTGTCCCACTGCCTAGTAAGTACTGTATGTGCATTCATTCATGTCCAGAATGTTTCAGAAACATTCCGATTATAGCAATTATTTTGTTGTTAGATTAGAAAAGCGATTAAATCTAGTTAAGTATAACATAGTTACGAATCAAATGTATGGAAATGCTCCAGTATCAGTTTACATGGTTGCATGATAAAAGTAATCTTTATGTTCCATCGAGTACATTGGATAAATGTATAGGAGGCATTTATATTGATGCCGAAGATTAGAATATAAATCTATCGGCCCAAATTGTTATGTTATGTGTGGCCGGTGAAAAGCGCAAGCCCCGTTGTTGTTCAGAATAACATTAATAGATATGCGATAGATGGGCAGGATTATTTGTGAAGCACAATTAACTTCCTTTCTTGCAGGTTGTGCCAAGAGACTTGATATCATTCTTGTAGTGGATCAATCAAATGCCATCACAAAAGAAGACTTTTCAAGAACCATGCTACCCTTCCTAACAGGACTCATCAATGAATTTAAAATATCAACAGATGATGTCCACATTGCAGTGACCCTGTATGGAGAAAACGCAAAGGTATAGTATTTGTCTGTATGTTCAATTTATTCGCATTCAAATTGAATAGCTTACAATAAACAGAATATAATAAAGAGTTACGGAACTATAACTTAAACATGGCAAATGTTGACTGTACGAAGCACTTACGCAAAGTCAAGTCAAACATATTTACAGAAGTGACAATAATCTATAGCATACGAGAACATCTGCTAAGGAGTTCCATTGGTTAACAACGCGTAGTGTAAAACCTTAATGGCTACCAATTTACAATTTTATAGCACATGCATATATTAAAATCAAGTAAGATGTTTCGATAAAATCTTTTGATCGTATGTAGTCAATTGAAAAGAAATCACACAACTAATATGCAGACACATATAAATTGTCTGTAAGACTCAATAGATCATTCAATCAATGTGTTATGCATGACTTACCTAGCAATTTAGCAATTTTCCTCTAGAGTTTGAGGAATCGAAAGGCTAGAATTCCTTTGCCTTCTGTATATATAGGTTACAGTAACTCTGGAAATGTCTACGAACCGAGAGAATATAGCAGGAATTGTAGCATCAACACGCTACAAAGAGGAAAGCAAAGCGAACACAGGCAAAGCCCTTCTTTTGGCAGTCGAACATATTGGAGTAAGCGCCCGAAAGGACGATGCCGTACGGAAGGTAATCGTATTAGTGTGTGGAGGAAGAAATGATGATCCCGATGTCACGTACTCGGCTATCACCAAGATTCAATCCCTTGGATACACATTGGTGGCTATTGGGATTGGAAATGGAGGTCGATTGTCTGTGCCTATGAATTCCATACACGTGGGAAGTTACCAGGAAGTGGAAGGAAAAGTCAGTAGTACAGCTGCGGTCATATGTGAAGGTAAATTTCGCAATATTATTCATATTATTCCTTATATCTTCTTTTGACTGAGAAACCTATAGCTGCGCAATACTATTTTTATTAAAGTTCACCTACTTTTATGGATCAAATGCTTATCTAATTCTCTAACTACTGACTGTATGACGTTTGTTCGATATTAAATCAAGAGTACCGGAGTATACTGACCTTTTCTCCCGGGATGTTTGTTTCTTATGGAAAATGTAATTAATGTTATCAAATAAATACTGAAACCGAAATTGACCATATATTTTCTTTATTATCCACAGCGAAACCTCCTGTACAACCAGGTAAGAGCAATTTACTAACAATAACCCCAGAAATGTCGAAGGCGTAGAACATTATTTACAGTATTTTATTATACAAAATTTTAAATTGTAATATTTATATTTCTTGTTTTCTTTGTTAACAGTCTTTATTAATTCGAATGATACAAAACATTAACCCAGACATTTGCAGCTTGCAATGGAGGGACCAAGGAGTATAATCTTCTACTTTTTACTTATTGACATACGATAGAGATTTGGAAAGTAAAGTGCTCGCTGCAGTGATCAGTTTCATTTTATTGTAACTCTCAAATATAAGTACACGAGCAAAAAAGTCGTAAGTGTCTCACCCTACTTAATTGACATATGTTTCGATGAAATCTGCTTAGAAGATCAAAGCGTATAGGATACTTAACAATAATTTTGCATGGAAAAGCCATCATTGTTTTTAAGTTAGATAATGTTTGCTTACCAAACGCCTTCGTAAGTCGAAAATCATGGAAGAATTCCTCAATAGAAGGAGATACATCAATTCACACCAATTTCTTTGATTTTGAAATGTAAAGGACAAAATTCTTCTCCTCTACTGGCAATATTGCTTGAATTTCTACGAATTTTGAGGATGTTCTCTAATATTTCGTTTTGCGAAGTGCTAACGGATTATCATAAGTGCTTGTAATGGTTTCGAAATGTTGTATTATAAGCAATCTGGAAGTTTTTTTATCTGTTACTTGCAGAGTACCGTTAATAGGATGACTAGTATGCTATTCTCTTGCTAGAATAGTAGGGCAGAAATGTTTATTCATTGTTAGCTTTTTTTCTCCAAGATACGAGACACTCTCAAGATCACTTACACTGAAAATAAACATTTTCTAGACAAGTGTTGTTTTCTTGTTTCAAGCATCAAATTTCTTGGAACAAGACTTGGTCTGTGGAAGGACAATGGCAATATTCATACTTGGCTTAGTAATTTTTGGCTTATCTCGCGGACAAGTACTGTTTTGCTAGATATAAGAATAATATTGCTTCAAATGAGAATTTTTGCTCTTAGAATAGGAACAATATTTTTTGCAGTGTAGTGCTCAGATGTTTGGCTATACAGTATTATGTGGTGACCAAATTTTCTAACGACAAATAGCATGTAGCTGACATTAGCTATAAGCAATACAACATCCTGCATACAATATGGGTTAGAAACAGTCTCTTACTCTAGAGTACCTTGGAAATGGCTCTATATTGATGTTATATCCTAATGTCATCGTTGAATGACCATTGACAAAGTGGTATTACTTTGATCTTGTAGCATGCCTCAAAGCACTCGACATCACTTTACTCGTTGATCAATCTGAAGCGTTGACCGAAGAAACCTTCAAAACCATCGTAATACCTTTCCTTATTGAGTTCGTAAAAGGTTTCGAAATATCAACTACTAAAACGCGGGTTACGATGATTCTTTATGGAACAGACGACAAAGACACAACGGTAAATAGCGCAATGTATGAAATTCCCTTTTAATTTTACATATTTAGTTGATTATGAATTGCCTTATTTTGTCCAGACTACGATTACATTCTCAAAAGTAGTCGTAACTTTAAGCATCATTATAGACAATAACTCATACAAAAACAACTATTTTGCAATACGAAATTGTACGCGAAGTATCAATTAAACTCCTAAGTATAAAAATCTGCTAAAGAAACTTCTGATGCAACTGCAACAACTGAAGAAGCAAGATAGATGGAGAAAAGAATGTCGGTTGTCGATGCACGAATGGCTCCTTCATTGCTTTCTATCCCTGCCATTCATTACCTTCCATGAAAGCTTTTCGATGTTGCTGTTGACATGTCTCAGTAGTTTTCTGTTATACTTTTAGTACCGCTATTAGCTGCATGGTCTGATTGTTTCTTACCAGGAAGAAGCTATTAAGGCTGCTATTTAAATGCTTTGAAAGCTATTTCATGCATTCCTAGAAGTTTACCTTTAGTTTTATCTAATAAAGATTATTTCGAATTATTAAACAACTTTTTAAAGTATTTTTACACAAATAGTTATTGTCAATTATATTTACAGACTGTTTTTACATTTGATGAAAAGAAAAATATCGCAAGTCTCATTGATTCAATAAAATCTGTTACATATGGTGGAATAAGAGGAACAGTGATCGCAAGCGGTTTTCGTAAAGCAATCGACGAAAACGTTGCAAACGCACGACCAAGTCGTAACATTCACAAGGTGATATTGCTCGTAACGGGAGGAGAAGACGCCAATTCTGAACTGACCGGCAAAGTGGCAAACGAGTTTGAAAGTTTGGACTACATTGTGATGGCAGTGGGTGTCGGTAGCACCGTTAGCAGTGGTGAAATATCACGCTACCTCACCCAGCAAGCGTATTTTATCGCAATTCCTACGGAGCAAGAACTTGTACAGCAAGTGAACCACAGCATCTCTGTCACATGTGCAGGTTTGTGATAATGCTGCAAATGATTATCCTATTAATTTTGGCCCGATGTATAGTATTCCGTTGCCCTTCGTTGAAATGTGAGATAGAAATACACCTTGCTCAAACAAAGGACTCTACTTTCTTCTACGTTCGTCATATTTAGTTGTTGAAGTGATACGTTTTGCTTTGGAATACGAAACTGAATGCTTACTCCACACATTGGCATCCTTATGATTAAATTAAATTAAAATATAAATTATGATACAATTTAAATAGCTACAGTAATGGTTGTTTTGTTGGTGCCTCACAGTGGCGCATATAATCTTTGATCAAGCCCATGAGAATACTTACTTGATTACATTGAATTATGAAGCTACTGCTACCAAGTTTCCAAGTGAATAGTACAGCAGTCAAAGTAATAAATATGCCAGATGTAACGATAACGTGACTTTGTTAATCTCTCTTCTTCAGTTGAGCGTATAATAATAGGTTACTGTACTTTCTTTCTACAGCTGAACGACCACTTCCACGGACAGGTAAAGAACTACATACACGAGCAGTTAAAAATAAGGAAAGCAAATAATACATGATGATATTAGTTTAACTCTTCTATAAATATAAAATTCCGAACTGAGGTTCTCAATATTTGTGCCTGTTTTTAAACGAACAACGATATTGGTTATTGCATATTATACAAAGTTAATTAAATATGTTATTATAGAGTATCACCGCACTCAAGACAATAACTTTCTGCCTTTATNTTTTATTTACGAGTATTACATTTTATGAGAAGAACAAAGCTATTGCCGAAATAAATATAGTAATAATCGAAGTTTTATAAGTATATTTTACCTCGAAACACGGATAAGCATTCATATACCCCTAATTGTTGTGACTGTTTTTAAACTGTTTGTTTAAACTAACTTGCTCAAGACGAGAGTAACGTTGACGCTTGTTAGACAGGTGGCGAGCAGCTAAAATTGGAACCCTGTAGCCAGATATCATCCACCGAGCGCTATCATATACAGCGTATCTTTAAAATGATTCTCTGCATTTTGTTTTTTCAAAAATAACAGCTACGTAAACATGTCAACGTTTTGAAGCAATCAATAACCGATTTGAGAGATCAATCAAGATACATAGAAAATACGCATTAAAATTGGAATGATTCAAGTACTGTACATTGTGTAATATTGTATTAATTGTAGCTGAGTTACAAATGCCTGAAATCGTCTCTGAAGTGATTTTCCTCTACTTCGAATGTTGTATGACATTCCTCTGTGGTATATATGCAAATATAATGATGATTGGATTCGCTAGCAGGACATAACATTCATTGATCTAAGGTGATGCCCAGTAAAAATCAGCCATTTGTAAACGCAGAGTGATATACTGACATTCTGTCACCAAGTAAAATAGAGGAGTACAAGTTGCGGTGTTCCCCCCTGCTTACGTTGGATACATTGAGCTACTGAGGGCGATTGTTGCTACAGTTACTTCAAAGAAGATTTCTTTTTCATTTTCAGCTTGCAATAGTACTACGGATATTGTGGTTCTTGTTGACCAGTCACAGTCAATCACTGAGGGTAGATTCACAAATCAACTCCAGCCGTTCCTTATTGCAATTGTGGAAGCCTTCAACGTATCGCCAACAGGTTCTCGCATTGCATTCATTACGTACGGAGTTGGTGCTAAGGTACGACTTATGAAGACATGTATCTAGAGAATCGTGAACCGTTGAATATCGTATTTGAAGGTCACGTCGGGGATCCTTCGTTGACGTATACGTTAAAATTAAGTTTTGGGTAGTCAATCACCTTATTATGAAGTCTCTTTGACATTGTTACGGACGTATTCAGCATTAACCAACTGTAAAGGACCGCTCATTGTTGATGCCCCCCGTTGGTATGTGAGAGAAGCAAAAGGTTTCAACTACTTTTGTTTTACCCAACCTTCAGGTAGCCAATGAAAAAATAGTCAACCTCTAAAATTACATCATATTTTAAACAAATGTGGACAGAACAGCAGATAGTCTTCCGGTATAAAAAACTGCCCGCTTCTCTTCGGTACCAACACGGGGCATAAATAATGAGCGGTCCCTAACTGCAGTCGATGATCTTCCTTCGTGTGTGGAAAGTCGTGAGGGAACACTTCTAACACGCCTCTACGGTTTTTCTAAACAAGGCAGAGCCAGGCGACACCTAACATTATTCAGCATTCCGGTATCTCCAGCGATTGATCCATCTCCTACTGCATTAAGTTTAATATCTGAACTCAATTCTATTTCAGACCGCCATAGGTTTTGACAAATCCATTGACAGAGACAGCCTATCCAAATTAGTCTCAGCCTTTCAGTATGGAAACGAAGCGGGAAATGATATTGGCCAAGGCTTACAAATGTCACATGATTTACTAAAGCTAGAATCGAAAGGTAAAAGACAACAAGCGTCCAAGGTGATAGTTGTCTTCACTGATGGTGAAGTTGCTGATGTCGACGTACTCGAGAAAGCGAAAGTGGACATCCAAGAAAGCAACTTCTTTGTGATGGTTGTCAGCATCGGTGATAAGCCGGATCAAGCAGTAATAAATTCATTGGCTACAAATGCAACGGCTATCACCAGCATTTCATTTTACCCTAAAGATCTGCCAGACGATATCAAAGCTTTCATCCTCAAGCTTTGCAAAAGTGAGTCGAAATAACTAATGCTAACTCAGTAACAACTTTGGCTAGATAACTTTACAACATTGATTGATAAAATGGACGACGTTTATAGGTTACTCGGATATATTATTCATATTTAAGCTATTATAAAATGAAAATTCGGTATTACACTGATGGCCGTTTGCACGGATGGCCGTTGTTTTAGCACATATCCGCTATTTGCAGATCTCTTGAGTGGGTTTGCACAACATTCTCGACAGTGGAGTTTAGTGGTTAACACCTAGTCAGACACTGTTTGCTATAACTGCTGAAGTTAGGAAAAAATTCGATATTCAGACGAATGAAAATCTTCGATACTTTGTAAGTTTCTAAGCTGAAAAAAGTGAACATATATAGAAATAAAAAGTAAGTAATAAGTTTAGTATACAATAGTCATTAAGCAGTAGAATAGAAAATATGGATGAGCATATCGTTTGTTTAATTATGGAGCTTGCAAAGTAAGATTCAATGGAGTGCATTGCGTCAAATATCCTTCGTGTACTCAATGGATGCCGTTATAAATACGGTCGATTAAAAAACAATGCATATAAAGCAAATTTTTAAGGGTTCGTAAGGTTTCCCTGTATGCTTTCTCATAGTTAATGGCAATACTTTGTTTAATAAAACCAACTCTAAGGACTGCTATATGTTTACCAACATCTAGCAGTCCTGCTGTGGTTGTATACGAGATGACTTGAATGTATTGTATTATGATGTAATTTGCTCGTTAATTTCAAATATCTATCAAATCTTATTACTTTCTCTTTCAGTTTCCAATTATGTACCAGGTAAGATGTTCATCGAAGGCTCCACTTTTGCCAGCAGACAAAAGCAGCTGTAATACATCGAAGCAGATTCTATTCATATTTGCAATAATTCCCCATTCCCAGTTAACTATATTCGTCTTTCGTTAGCAAATCTTTCTTGTTGTTAGAATAAGACAATTGCAATTGCAATCTAATATTGTATCACCTCACCCAATTAGCATCATTGTGATATATCCTTACCGACATGAGTGAAATTCAAGTCCGATTCAGTGTTGCCCTGCTATTATATCACCGGTTAATGTTACAGTCCACTTAACATCACCTCAGTCCGAGAGTCTGTCAGAATCAACTATTGTATCCCCGTTCGTATCAAGAACTTTCTATTGCTTAAATTTGTAACCGGAAAATGAGAATGATGACACTGAGTTTGCGCTGTGCAAGTAGTTTGTAATTACATTATTTATAATTTTACTCCAATATGCCTGCAGGTAAATTGTTGTTTATTTCTGGACAATTTAATGTCGTCATCATATTTGTTATTGCATTTTTAAATAAAAGCAAATTACTTATAACTATAGAAGACTATCACCCTATGCAAGGCAAAAACTTTCTGCATTCTTCTCTTATACATGAATCATACTTTATGAGAAGATAATAGATATTGGAAATAAAAATATAAAGAATCGGATTTGGCTAACTCTTGTGCCTCGAAGCGTGAATAGATTCAGCTTTCAGCTAGATAGAAAGAAGACTATACATAATTATTTTAAATTNGACTATCACCCTATGCAAGGCAAAAACTTTCTGCATTCTTCTCTTATACATGCATCATACTTTATGAGAAGATAATAGATATTGGAAATAAAAATATAAAGAATCGGATTTGGCTAACTCTTGTGCCTCGAAGCGTGAATAGATTCAGCTTTCGGCTAGATAGCAAGAAGACTATACATAGTTATTTTGAAATATAAATTGAATACATTTTAGAATGTATTTGAAAATCTGGGGCATTTTTTATGACCCGAGACTAAAGCGTAGTCTGGGATTGAACATTTAGTCTTGGCTAATTACTAAGCCTAACTTGATACTTAGGCTTGTGATATGCTTTAATCCCGGTCCAGAAAGAATGTGTCAGACATTCATACGAAGTAGTTTCAAGTATTATGTAATGGAAATTCCCATCAATCTTTGAATATCCTTTGTAATCTTTTCAGGGGTTCCAACAACACCCAACCCTTCTACAATCGTTACGACAACTCCGAAGCCAGGTAAGCATTTCATGGCGGTGCCAGTCAGTTGATTTCTGAAGCATCTTTTACTTGCTTCTTCAATATATTACAAAATATGAAAGGAAAGCTAAGATTAACAACGTACTGTAGTTATCAACTATTTTTATTATGAAATATCACAAAAATCCAAATCCGATATGTAGTATCTTCACACTTTACAGTAGGTCGTTGGCTACATAGCCAAAAAGTGACTAGAAAGCAGCTTCGCTATACACCTCTGCGGAATAGAATTTTTCGATCCGAATGGCTTTGCTTAGGTGCAAGGACTCTTCAAATAAAGTTCTCTCAAAACTGTTTGCCAGTTAGTGAGAAAAGGGTGTGTGACGATGATGGCGTCGTAATCCTTCAATCTTACTTAAACAAATCAATACTTGCAATTTTCGAGAAAAACAGGTCTACTCAGGTGTCTTCGAATGCATTTAGTACAATAACTAGTAATTATGACGAAAACAACTCATTAACTTTGTGGAAGGACGGTTTTTTGAAAACGCTGACATCAGCACATTCCACCGATGCCTGGTATTTGTGACCATAAAATAAATGATTTAGCAACTTAAACCATGCACAATCCAGGCTGAAGAGGTATTACACATCGTGAAAAGGTAAATTCGTAGAACAACAACACGTTTCAGATCAATAGAGGCATGTACAATACTGGACATACTACAGTACGTGCAGTAATTCTCAATGAGCATTTACAGTGCAACCCATCCACATCATTGTTACTCCCTTGCTTATCTAACTAAGTCCATGACCTCAGTTTATTGAGCAGAAACCAATTGTCATGGAAGAAACAGCGGAGGCTCAGTTGAATGACCAATGGAGTGACCCAAGTACTGTAGTAACAATGATGTGGATGAGTTGCAATGTAAACACTCATTGAGAATTACTGCATATAGCATATCCTACTGGACATGCTATTGTACATGCCTCTATGGATCTGAAACGTGTTGTTATTCTACGAATATGCTTTTTTACGATGTGTACTCCCATCGTCAATTAAGAGGCCGTTAAGCGTAAGCTTTACCATGCAGATTATAAGGTACGAAGAGTATCAATCGAAACAAAACAAAGTTATTTCTCTTCGACGATTCGAATGATTTATACACAAATCAACGCCGAAGTAAATCAGTAGTATAGTAATCCTGGTTTCCTCCATTGGTCAGTGAAATATTATTATTCAACATTCAGAGAAGAGATAAGTACATATGTGCGTCTAGTCAGCAAACTATCCAGAGTCACTGATAATATTCTTCACGAGAAAGATGCATTTGCAATGAGACGGAGAAGTGTGTGTATGTGTGTGTGTGACTTTATTTTTCTGAAATCCATAAGTTACAGTATAACTTTTTTACATGGAGCAGAACTAATAATAAATGTAATACATAGATTAAAGGTATAAAAAATTGTACAATATAAAAAGAAAGAATTATGTACAGGAAGGTATAAAATCATTGAATAGCATTTACAATATAGCTTTTAAAATCAATTTTGAATTTTGTAAAGTTTACAGATTGCTTGAGCTGACAGGGTAAAGCATTCCATGCTCTAACACCGCTGGCCCGGAAAGAATTTAGGTGGCATTTCTGCACCCGAAACAACCAGATGTGGCTGATCTGGTGTTTTTTGTAAAAGAATTACAAAAATTGTTATCAATTGTTATCAATTGTGTGCAAACGAGGCCGTGATGCGCGGCTACAACACGGAATTTTTCAAACGTTCATTAATCAATGATGTAGAAGCAAATAGTTATAGATTCTTTCATGAAGACTTGTTACTTATTTCTGATTCTTAACCGGAAATTCCTTTATATTACAGTATACCCAACCTTCCGACCAGTCATTCACATCTTTACCTGCATGGGTGAGTTACAACAGTGTGCAGGCATAAGCTCTAAAGCATTGCATTCATTATCAGTTTAATTGTGTTAAAATTGCGATATTTTCGTCATGTTAGATTGCCCTGGAAACACGGGATGTTGTCCTGGAACGACTAATTGTTGCCCTGGTCAACCTGGATGCTGTCCAATGTATTAGTCATGATGAAAACATATTAGTACTGTATAATGAGAACATGCGTGACGAATCAAGATTGTAAACAAATAAGCAGTCACTATGTCAATCTGTGTTCGTTCTTTGACTGTTGCTTTGATCTTGGCGACAGAACGGAATGATTAATTGCAACCAGAAATCATCAATTCAGTTATTTGCCTGCTCTTTAGTCCTGCATGCTGCTAAACATTTCTCCATTAAATGTTGATAAACACATAATTAAAACAGATAAGACAACAAACAAATGAGTGGTAATTAATAGTCTACTTAAATAAAACCATAATGTTACCCTTAAACTCTGACTGATCTAATGAATGAGGCTATATCAGCGTCTGACAAATTCACAGGGTGAGATGATGTGCGAAGGGTTCTTGATTCTCGAAGGCGTAGGACTGCTGAGCGAATCAGTGAAAACGACTGCTTTGTGCGTAGCCAACTTGTGCTGATGCTGCGGTGTGCATGTTCCCTGCTTCCAAGCGAGCTTGTGTGACTGATCCAACACGAATCGTTCAATTTCTATACTGTATCCGCCTTGCAGGCAAGAAAAAACACCATTAAATAGTTCATCAAAGTATGGGTCGAGATAAAACAGAAAATAGCATTGGATGATTACTTTCGCCATGTTTTTTCTGTAATGGTTTTGAAAGCGTTTGATGATATGCTAACCTTGGCTTTAAGGAGGGAAAAATTGGGAACCTGGTTTATAACATGACATTTTCGATTCTCGCAATCTGATTGGCTAAGAGCCGTGTTTGGAAATTCGACTGAAA
>OFHS01003249.1:0-10342 GCA_900245855.1 Calvadosia cruxmelitensis | reverse complement strand
TGTTGCGAGGCTGAATGACTGCAATCAGTTGATTGTTGGATGCCCAGTTACTCTCGTATAGGTACTGTTAAAATAGAGATCATATCACATGCAACCACTGCCACTTCTTTAGTCCTTGCATTGTGTGGATACTCACATGGTTGAGCTAGGTTTCAAGAATAGCATGTCTCACCTGTGGAATCTAGGACAAAACGAAAAAACTTTGTAAAAGTAACATCATGAGATGGGATTATCCATCCATACACAGCATCACAGTAACTTCCTACAATTACGAGAAAATTTAGACATGCAATAAGTAACAAGCAATATACTGGAAAAAAGAACATCAAAGTAATCTAACCAATGGGCAACAGTTTGACGAATCAACAGGAATGCAGATTTCATGTAACACTAGGATTACTGTACATTTCTGTCTATAAGCTGAAATTGTAGCACCTAATTATTTCTCTTAAAACGGCACTTCTACTTATACACAAGCACTATTTAAGATGCCTCACATGCTCAAAACAGTAGATTAAAGGGGGAAACTGGGAGTCAGATAAATTTTCAAATGTCAAAAACAGGACAAGGAATGCTTGCAAATGTTTGTAAAACAACATGTTCTTGCATTTGCAGACTCTGGTTGGATATCAACAGTTTGACAAGCATGAACACATAACAATAGCCATAAAAAATAACAGTTGGGCAAACTGTAACACTATTAAAGAAATGTACCTGACTACAACGTTTTTGCCGTGATATATCTTGTGAAATTGTTCTTTTGAAGACTCTAACCAAATACTCGTTATGAACAAAACCAGACTTCGGGGTTAGATAAATCCCATTGACTATGGAGTTTGAATTTGAGGACATTTTTGCAAGAATGTGTACCAAAGTTCGCTTATAACTTGAACCCGGTCCAATTAGTGGAGTTTTTGATCAAAATTAACTTGCATATTTCAGTTGACTTCTAAAGGACTTGTTTCTGTTTTGATAAATTGGCCCACATAAACAACTGGCCCCAATATACAGTGGTCCAATTAATGAAACTGGATTGTCAGACTAATTATCATATTATATTCAACCTGGATTACATTACATCACAGTTCAGGCATGGATGCGTATCTGCTAACCTGAGTAGACTTGCCACAACCAGTTTCACCCACAATGATGGAAGTTTGATACTTTTGTACAATGTGCAGGATGTTGTTGCGGTACTGTAGATAGGAACAACAGAACATGTTCAATAATCACAATCTGGATAGTTTGATGAAACAACTTAATACCGAAAGAGACTTATAGGCACATTAGACGTGGATGATTGCTAAGCTTTACTGTTTAGTCCATATGTCTGAGCACCATTTTCTATAACTACTGTTAACCTATAGGCTAGTTGCAATCCTTCTTCCACTGTTCAATTCGTCGACTTTGGTCTATACTAATTTAGAATGTTCAATACGAGCTAATTTATCTTAAATATTATTTCACAAACGTTTGTCTGTTTGTATGTATGTATGTATGTATGTATGTATGTATGCATGTATGTCTGTAGAAAACCGGGCACCTGTCACTCATGTTCAAGTACGAATTTTGTGACCTTTGGGAAAGAACACGGATCTGGTTGTGCACGGTTTACGGAACACACCGCACAGCGCCAACGCTTAGACCAGGTCAAAGTTGAACAATGCAAATTGGTGCAGAATTTAACGAAGCCGTTTTTGAAAATGTCACCTTGAAGCCATGTTCGCCTTGTCATGTGTCTCAAAACGGTCAACAGTTTGCTCATGATTTTCTATCGCTGGGCGTAGCTGAAGTCTATTAGAAATATGAATAATTACCAACTGGATTCTTATGTCAGATTGCAATTATTTACAAACATGTGCAAAGCATAGAAATGAACAAGCTTCGTAGAAAAACTGAAAGACGTGCTAAACCATGTAAGGAAAATTTGTCGCTTGAGTATCTCAAAGTAAGATCTACACCTAGCAGTGAACCTTGTCAAAAATTCATATGCTACTAAACAGGATATGATCTGGAGGGTGAAACACCACATTTGAGACTACTTAAAAATAACATAATGTGCTCACCTGGAACACAGGAAGCCTTTGCCGTTGGTTACGGATTGAAAGTCGAACATTGTCATTGTATACAACGAAAGATCCGGCACCAGTGCTGCTGTCCCTCAGGTCAAAGTTAGAGCTTGACGTTGGACCAGAAACGCCTAGCAAAAAGAAATAATAGCAACTCATCATAACAAGTAATGCGGTAGTATCTTTTAGGAGAACGACAATCAAAGAGCCACAATGTGCAAAACTGGAGGTGTTAAGATAATGCAGTCAAACCTGTGTTAGCGGTCACCTGATCTATAGAGCAACAATCTCTGTATAAAGGCCACTCTTCATAACACTAAAATGACCCTTTCTATAGAAATCAACCTGGATATAAAGGTCATTTTTCTCAGGTCCCACAGGTGACCGTTATAGACAGGTTTCACTGTACACATATTACTAAGCATTCAGCATTTGCTTCTTTTCACGCGTCACACAAATGCAGAGAAACTGATAAACACAATTTAACATAATTTGTTTGATTTCACTTAATGAAAACAAACAAACACCTGTAGGCGAGACACAGATGGTGGAATGATGCTTCAACTTTCAAATGTCACACGACTCATCTCTCATGTGGTACCACTTCCATCAAGACCGGAGGCATTTATTTCAGTTAAGTGAAAATTCTAGTTTGCTTAGTAAATATATTTTATTAAATTCTCAAAGTCATTGAATGCCACTATAGGCAAACTAAATTGTTATTCAAGACTACAATGTGCACCAAAATAGATGAAAAATTGTTAATGGTGAAAGAAGCAATTCCAGGCTTCATTCTGTGTTTGTTGCGCAAAGAACAGAAATTTCGACTTTGAGAATGCTCAGATAAGACTCATACAAATTATTTTTAACATAATTGAAGATGCACTAAAATTAATCAATATCAGAGACTTATGCGGAAGCGTGGATTAGTTGTGGACCAGTTTGCAGAGCATGGCACCGCCACCCCCAAGATCTCTATTTTGCTAGCAATATGGCACCCCTGATGTAGGTAAAAATGTTTGGCAACTGACGACAAAATAGGACATCCTTCGTATGATATTTATTTATTTTGCAGTTTATTTATATCTATTTATTTGATTTTCGCCCCAGAGTGATATTTTGTTGTAATTGCGCCCCTGCCCCTGAACATTTTGGGCTCTGCCGCCCCAGAGATCTTGGCGAGAAGTGCCATACTCTGCAAACTGGGTTGTGGAGTTTGCGCATTAGTTGTGGAATAAATTCTCCGCACACACATGACATTATGTAGCCTAGATATAGTCTGCAGCATCGGCGGGTAAAATTTAATAAAGACAGAAACCACCACACTGATCAGAGATTCTGTTAACTTTCCTATTCATAAAGCACTGTTTAGCAATGACTGACAGCACTGTCTTGGGACTAGGCTTACTCAGTAGTGACTCCACTAACTGTGCCACACTTACCTGGTTTCCAGAACTTGTTTTCACGCTTTTTGGTCTCCATGTAACCAGTGTTGCTCTGTTTAGGAATTCACTAAATGACAAACCATTTAGAAATAATTGACAAATTAAAAAAATTCGTAGCATGGCATCGAAAAATTAGATGAAACTTAAACACCACTGAACTGAAGTGACTGCTGAGACTTCGATCGACAATCTATCTGTCCTCTGCGAGAGGCCGAGAGCGTAGAGCGAGACTGTGACTCACTGTCACTGACCCTGGCCATATACCCGTTTACACTTATAATTATAGCCTAGGCAGTACAGCCTAGGCCTACTGGACGACTGGGCAGTACCTTGGGCCAAGGTCCTTGGCGACTCCGACTTGGACAGTAGATTAGATCTGTATTAAAGCCAAACAAATCTTCAACTTTTCCAATCCATCTTGCTGAGGCTCACTCAGTGCTCTCCCCTCAGGCTCAGCGCTCCAGGGTCACTAATCTCAATTCAAAAAGTCCAGATGGGCATACGGGGTTAAAGCCAATTAGCCAAGCCTGAAGCCTTCTCCGAGTTCCGAACATCTACTTCTTAACTCCACTGCTGATTTACTGAGAAACTCAGCTAAACAAGTGTCTGATGAACTGATGATTTCTCAAACGACAAACGATAGCCTATGACGGTAGGCTACTAGTGTCTAGTGACAGAGTACGACCAAGGACCAACGACTCAACGACCTACGCAAAATTCGTAAGCTTGGCGACTAGTTACGGCACCATCTTCTGAAAGCCTCGTTCGGTTCATGAGACTATTGAAGACAATACGAGACCAAAATTAATACCAGTGGAAGAAAGGAGCTGACAGAAATTGTCTGTTTTAAGTTTCTCACTTTCTCTCGTGGAAAAGGATGACAACTGACGGTAAGAAACAATAATTCAAACAGAATAATGGGCTTTTTGCCATTTATTTCAGCAAACCAGCGCAGCATTGTCAAAATAACGTTTTGACTTATCAAATTAATAACAAAATTTCCTATAATTTCTGACAATTAAAAGCCAATAATGTTTTTGTTTGCTTGATTTAAAATTATTTAATGGCAAGGATATGTACTTCACAAGTTTGACTATAAATCAATATTTAACTTCACAATTTCATTGAATGATAACCGTGATAATCACAAGTAAATGTAATGCAGTGCATGCTCTATGAGTCCAAATGACTCGTTTAGCTAGCTCACTAGAAATAAGAAACGGATTCGTATTCCCCGGATGAGTTAATCTCTTCATAAATGTCAGCATCTTCGTCTTGAAGTACGATTGGATTTGGTGCAAACTTCACTTCCAGCGAGCTACGCCTTGAGGTGTCGCTGACGTAGTTGGGTGATGTTCGTAGTATCGATCCTTTTCGTGATCCATTGCGAGATGACTGTTGCGATGATCCAGGTGAAGAGTAAGCAGAACTGCTCGACGAGGAATTGTGTTCTTTTTCTTTCTTTTCGTGAAAGTATTTTTCAAAGTCTAGCTCTGCAAACATTTGGTCAATTTTGCGGTTCATATCAGGACTGCTTCCACCACTTGAAGTAAAATCTGTCACTTCTGAAGTTGTGTCAGAGTCGAAGATGGAGATGTCGTCTTCTTCAATACTGTTCAGAGCTGGAAGGTGCGGTCGGCTGGCCGGTGAACTTCCTGTTGTTTGGCTTGATTGAAAATGATCTGTGGCAAATGAGTTTGGTGTTTCGCTTGGGAGAGGCTGGCTACTGATTGTTGTATTTTTTGTTATCTCCATGGTGATGGGCTCATTCTTCCTTTCCACGTCATCTACTGTGATTCTGCTGACATTCATTGTTCCCATGTTCATCATGCCGCTGACGATGACTGGCTCTTTTACTTTAGCACGCATCTTGACTGGCACTTTCATCTTCATCGGGACACGTAGATCAAACCATCCTGGAGACCTAACATATTTTGGGCAGTTATGATGATTCGTTTGTATCCCAGCCAAGCCACGATTTGTTATGGAGCCAAACTTGGTTGCTTTCTTTTTCCCTGGGAGTGCTGGGAGCCTGAGACGACTTGAGTTTGCTACAGGGCTCTTTCTGTCTTCCATGCCTGTGTCTTCCAGAATAAGACTATCAGAATTCCGTCGCTGCCTGGCGTTTCCCCAACTCTGAGCAATTCGCCTTGCCTTTTTGAGAGAGTCAGAAGTTTCCTTGTAATCAAATTGTGCAACAGTGAGCACATCGGCGTCTTCAACAGAGTCTTTGTCTTTGTTCAATGAAAACTTCCTTTTCACAATATTTGCCTTTCGGATTTCATCGGAGTCATTGTCAGCTGCCTTGAGCGATGCTTGAGTAGTGGCATTTCTTGAGAGTGACCAATTGTTCTCCCTTTTCAAGGCCTCTTCAAACTTCCTCTGTTTGTAGCTATCAGCCACTGCAGAAAACGATGAATCTTTCTTCTTCTTTCGTGATCGTTTTGGTTTTTCTTGTATTGACAGTACATCGGCAATGTTGGTTTCCACCTCGTGTTTTGCCAGTGCATGAACCATATTATCGTAATCTTCATCAGTGTATGCTTGGTTGACAAATGACCCTAAATGGGCTTCCAGATCTTGGTCATCTGAGCCTCTTGTCTCGGCTTCTCTTGCATGACCATAGCTTTGGCTGAAGGAAGCTGGATGGTAATCGTCTTTTAATCCTCCTTGTCGGTGATTCTTTGAAGCAAGTAGTGGGTTGCTTTCTTCATTTGTTTTTGCTGATAACCAGTCGAATGAGCTAGACTGCTGCCGTTGATGTTTCTGCTTTGGAGATGGCTGTAGAACTTTAGTTGCGGAAAGACTGTCATGGCCCTCTTGTCTTGCTGAAAAAGCTAATGGAGTTGCCATAGATTGACGAGGGCTGCTGCTCTCTGACTGGTTATGCAAAGCATTGGCTTCAGAGATACCAGATTGCTGAGAAAGTTGACTTGCTGAAAGATTTCCACTGTCCTCTTGTTTTGCTGAAGTAGCCAGTGAAGTTTCAATTGTTTTGTGGGGACTACTACTTTCTGACAACTGATTGTAAGCTCCAGTTGTAGGGATTCCTGGTTGCTGGTGGAAAGCTATATCTCTTGCAAGAGAATCATTCTCTCTTTGTCTCGTTGAATTAGCCATTCCAAGTTGTGTTGGTTGACGAGAATTGCTGTTCTCTGGCAGAAGATTGACAGCAACAGAAATTGAAAGCCCAGGCTGTTGCAGAACTTGAGCTGCTGAAAGGCCTTGAGCGTTTTCTTTTCTTGCAGAATTAGCCATTACCAGTTGTGTTGGTTGATGAGAATTGCTGCTCTCTGACAAATGATTGACAGCTCCAGATTTAGACATGCCAGATTGTTCATTGTATTGCAACATGTTGATGTCTCTTACTTGGTCTTTAACTGATGCAGTTGGTATGGTATTTTCAGTAATGCCATTTGCCCCACTTGTTGTTGGCATTGCTGTCCCTGCTTGATCCTCCTGGTTGTGCAAATGAGATGTTTTGCTTGTATCCTGTTCAAACGTGCTCTGAGACATATCAATAGCAATGGATGTGTCGTTTCTCCTCGTTGCGATGTTAGAACTTTGTAAATCTTCTGATTGGAGATCCCCCCTTACACCACTTTCTTTTGTCGCCATTGATTGTAGATTTCCGCTATTTTGTTTGAGACTGTTGCGAGATTTATCATGATCCTGATCTTCAGTCGTGTTAGCTGCAAGATTGATTGGGATTGACACATCCGGTATCCCTTGTTGACCAATCAAGCTATCTCTTTGAAAGTTGCCGCCATTTGTGCTTCCTCCCACTGGATACTTGCCACCAAAATTACGATCCCCTGGCTGATTACGAACAAGTTGGGAGGTGCGTGACTGATCTTGGTTATACTGATTGTTTGACGAATGAAGTGGCATCGGGACTTGATCATCTTCATTCTTCATCAGTTGAGATCTTAATGTGTCTTCTTGTTGGCTTCTTGTTGCCTTTGCAAGATTTTCTTGGTTAGACCTGTATGGTGGAGGCATTGGTGGAGGTAATAGTAGCTCCAAAGGTGGCAGTGGTGGAAACTCAGCTGTTGTGCAGGTAGGCTCTTGTGGCAATGGAGGTGGAGGTGGTATGTTGAGATGTGGTGGTGGACGTTGATGCAAGTCGATGTTACTTGATGCTGTTGGCAAATGCGTTGGTACAAAATAATGTATGTTGCCATCGCCAACTGGAATGACAGCAGCTTTACAATGTGCAGAGCTTGTCATGTCATTGTGTAGTGTATTGTGCCTGTCTTCGTCAATGCGTTGTTGATTGATTTGGTTATTCTTAGTTGCCTGCCCCATAAATGGTACAATGTCATTGCCGAAGGTGCCTTGCTTGGCATTTGGTTGTCTATTACCAGCTTCATGTAAGAAGAATAGGGTGTCTTCATTGTTCATGCCTTTGTCTTTGTTGATAAGACTTTTTGGTGATGTGGGAACGTTCCTGTTTTTGTGCACTGTGTCTCTGTGTGCGTACGATGTAGATGTCAAGGAAGCAGTTTCTGGGACGACGATTGCTGTGTGGTTGCAGCTTCTCTCAAATTCACGGCGAATGGTAGAGTTGCAGTAGACACTGCTGGTGTCCTCGTGTGGTCTTCGGAAGAACAAGCTTGCACACCAATGCTTCTTGCAACAGCAGCAATAGAGACACAGTGTAAGCAACAGCGCAAGGAGGAAGATCAAAATGGGAAGAAGAATTGCCCAAAATGGTATACTTGGATCTGGCAGAGGGATAACTATCACCAGCTTACAGCGATCAAACTTTGTTGTTGTGATGTTATGAACAACATGCTTGTTTTTGATGAATTTAACAAATGCCGGATTGATGGTCCCATTGATGTCAACGAGGACTGATGTTACATTGGCCAACCGTTCAGCATCACATGATTTGCAAGGGAATGTCCTTTGAGAAAGGGTGAATGTAAGGCTCTGTACCTTTGAAAACGGTGAGTCTTTGCCATACTCAAGCAGTATGAAATCCTCTTTTGGAATTTGAAGATATTTGATCAGCTCAACGGTCATATTCAAAGCATTCTGCAACTCACAGAGGCGTTTGTTCCTACTTGAAAAGTTGAGTTTTACTTGAAAGCAAGGACTCTCTGGATCGTTCTTCAGCTTCAGTTCGAAGGGCACAAATGACACAGCACCACATTCATTTTCTGCAATCACCTTGAATGTGATGTTCTTGACTTTCATTCCACGAAGCAAGGACACATGGGGGTATATTGAAAGGATGGTTGTGGCTTCATTGTACTCAAACCAACATGAATCAGAGCCATCATCAGCAACCACTCGAATGAACAATGTTTGGCTTTTGTTAGGAAGGAATAGCTTGGTCACGTTAAGGGTGATCAATTTAGCTGGCATTCCATTGACGACAGTGAACGGTGAGACCAATTGCGGCGGAACACAGAATGTGGTACTGCTGAAAATAAAGAAAATAAATAACGTAATTAAAGCAGTGCTTATAATAGCCAAATTCTAACTTGCAGCATAAAAGATAATATAATTATTGCTAGTTAATATAATCACGGCTAATAAAACCAACAGCTAATCAATCTAAACAATCTCAGCATCCCACTGACTATTCTCATAGTTATAAACACCTTGTTTAATCATGTTTATATTAAGACGACATTGAAATGGTCCGTCCCTTCCTTCCTTTGTAAGTGTATTTCATTGTAGGCCACTCCATATGCAAGTCCTACTCTGACTTCTCCGGTTCATTGCTTTAGGACAAGTAAGATATTTTATCCCAAATGATTAAGCTAAGGCTAGTTTGATTTAGGGATGTTGCTTAATTAAATCTCATGAGTTGACTTTTTAACAGCTCATGCTTCGATTCCACTTAAACCTTTCCAATCTTTAGAGTTTTATCAGTAGTAACTCGTTTTGAGACATACAGTAGCAGAAAACCACAATGGGTGCTATCTTTTGTGTGCCTTGGACTAAAACTTCCTGGTATGCACAGCAAGGCTATTTGATTGTCGCAACAAGCATTCAAATGAAAATGTTTGACGAAAGAAAAAAGAATTTGATAAGATCAAAATCTTCCCAGTCTGCTGCCAAGCTTTGAAGTTCGAAGAACAATTATGGTTCAAATAGATCCAAATAATTCCTTGGTTTGAACAGCACCCCCAGCTTGATTAGAAACAATAGACATTATTTACAACTTGAATTCAGAATATTTGCTATCTTCACACACTCTGAATGTTACATGATAATCTAATGAGTACTATCATTCACGGCCTTAAGAACTACCCGCCCAATTAACATCCTTTTATAGAAGTGACAGGCCAAATATAGGCATAGGCCTATATTGGTAACACCAATAGTCAGGTTCATGACTCCACTGCGTAAGCCAGAGGTATATGCAAAAATATTAAAAAGGGACCTGAAGCAAAATGAGATTATATGCAGAGTTTTATTACAATTTGTCCTCTTGCATTCGTGTGCACTCAAACCCATTGTACTTTGCTGTTTCAGTCCTCCCGTAATATATTACGCCTTCGTTTAGAACCTGTCATGGACTTATATTATTAGCTATTACGTATAACAAAGCTCACCTTGCACCAGTTGTTGTTCTTCTTGTTGTTTGTCTTGCTGTTGTTTCTGGTGATGGCCTGAGAGTCGAAATTTCTCTTGTTGTTGTCAACGTTGGGTAAGCAATTGATGACGTACTGGTAGATTCATCCGTTGTGCTTGGGTCAGTTGTTGATGCTGTGTTAGTTGGTTGACCAGTGCTGCTGTGATGTGTTGATGACCTGGTTGTGGCATCAGTTGGTTGTGATGCTGTGTTGGTTGGTTGGCCAGTGCTGCTGT